>CAOLHI010005698.1:0-57879 GCA_948474755.1 Ctenosaura bakeri
ATACACTGAAGAACTATATAAAAGAGATGAAAGGTTGACAGATTCATTCAGGGAAGAGCCATTTGAAGATGAACCTACAATTTTAGAAAGTGAAGTGGAAATCTACTCAGGACATTTGGGAGAAATAATCACCAGGTGTCCTTTTTTGGAGGCTGACCAGGGGAAAATGTTCATGTAGAATCTCTCAGAGACCATAACGACCCAGTCACATGTAATAGCTAACCATCCAGGTAATTAGAGTTCTCATAGTCTAGGTAGTCCAGGTCAGCAGGATAAAGCAATAAATCCAAGTCATCAATCCAAGGGAATGTCAAGCAGCATGCTCAGCAAGCACAGTGGGCCGAAGATTCTTTGGAAATAAAAGCCAGAGATCAAGAGACAAAAGTGTTGCTTCCTCCAGAATGGTTGGTTGTCAGCAACAAACTTCCCTAAGGAGGTGCTGGGATATTTATGGCCTACTAGCCTCCCACAGGTGTTGCCTGATTAATGAGTGTTTCTTATTTAAGCATTCTAGCATTCAGCTGTGGTAGGTACTGTAAAATCCAAATTTGTGTGTTGTGAACCTAGTCTGAACCTAGGTCCTCAGACTGAGACATGGCACCAGGGACAGATGGCATAGCAGTCAAGTTGCTTCCATCTACAGAGACTCTACTCTAGTTCTAATTAAAATCTATCAACAAATATTGTCCGGAGAGAAGAATGGCTCAGAGTTTTGAAGCAATATACATTCCAATCCCCAAGAAAGGGGACACCAGGCATTATAGTAAATATAGGATTGTTGCATTAATATCTCATCCAAGCAAAGTGATACTCAAAATGCTACATCAAAGACTTTTATCATATATAGAGCGAATAATGCGAGATGTCCAAGCTGAGTTCAGGAAAGGAAGAGGAGAAAGGGATTATATTGCAAATATACATTGGATAATGGAGCACACCAAAGAATTTCAGAAGAAAATCAGGCTGTGCTTTATAGATTATAGCAAAGCCTTTGATTGTGTAGAACATGAAAAACAATGGATTGCTAATGATTGTGCCACAACATTTGGTTGTCCTGATGAGTAACATGTATGCAAGACAACAGGCTACTGTTAGGAGACAATATGGGGAAATGGAATGGTTCCAATTGTCATGGGGCAAGGGGCAGGCAAGACTGCATTTTATCACCCTAGCTGTTTAACTTGTACCATGACTGTGTCATACATAAAGCAGGATTAGAGTTATAGGAAGGAGCTGTGGAAACTGAAGGAAGGAACATCAACAGTTTATGGTATTCAGATAACACCATACTACTAGGAGAAAACAGCAAAGACTTTGAACAATTACCGAAGAAATTCAAGGCAGAAAGTACAAAGGCAGATTTGCAATTGAACATTAAGAAAACAAAAACAATGACCACCGATGATTTACATAACCTTAAAATAGATGATAAAGACATTGAAATAGTACAAGATTTTCTGTATCTTGGTTCAGTCATTAATTAGAATGGAGACTGCAATCAAGAAACCAGAAGACAAGGACTTGGAAAGGCAGCTATGAAGGAACTAGACATGATCCTGAAGTGTGAAGTTATGTCATTGAATACCAAACTCAGGATTGTCCATGCCATTGTATTTCCAATTTGTAGCTATGGCTGTGAAAGTTGGACAGTGAAGAAGTCTGATAAGAAAATCAACTCATTTGAAATATGGTGCTGGAGAAGAGTTCCAGAGATACCATGAGAAGACATGACTTTCTAGAAAAGAGAATAATGCTTGCTAAGATATAAGGTAGTAGGAAAAGAGGAAGGCTGCATTACACAGATAGATTCAATCAGCGAAGCCACAGCCCTGCATCTGAAAGACCTGAGCGTGGCAGTTGATGACAGGGTGACTTGGAGGTCACTCATTCATAGGATTGCCATATGTAAAAACTGGCTTGATGACAAACAACAACAACAACAACAAATTTGTATGCATTGATAAAGTGCAGGAAGTACTATTGATATATCACATGATCCTTTGCTCATCCATGTTTCATCCGTGCGTGGGGGCATTTAGATAGAGGGAGGGGGGAAATGAATGGAAGGAAATAAAAGCAGCTGCAAAATACTGCTTTTGCCTGTTTTTCTTGAATTACGTTTAGAATTTTTCCATGCCAACCAGGAAAGCAAAACAAAAGGTAAACTCACAAAACAACAGCAATGAACTTGGGCAGTCTGCTCATCCATATGCTGCTACTAATGTGAATCACAGTTTAATTTCTGCTTGGCTTAATCAGATCCTTAGCACCATGACTGGCATGCTTGGTAATACAGAAGAAAGTGTGAGATACTCCTTGACACTTATTTCTTCCATGTGTGTTCATATGCCTTCAGGTTGCCTTTCGACTTATGGTGATCCCATGTATTACACAGAATTTTGTGCCAATATCCTTATAGGTAGCGTTGCCATCACTCCTTTCATCGCTGCATCTTCCATTTAATATTGCTTACTCTTTGACTGCTAGGCAGACAGCTTTTCCTTTCGAAATATTACGCTTTATATGCATACTTTAAATAAGTAACCTGTACTTTAGGAACACTTAGTGGTAAGTGTATAAACTGCTCTGAGGTTTACCCCATTGGAATCAGAAGGAAGCTAATTCATAATTCAGACATCAGCGTAGCTCAACTCTGCAAACCTATAGCTGCCCACGAGACGTCCGCTAATCCCAATAGCTGTAACCTAACCACAGAGTGGTTTCTAGATTTACTATATAAACATACGTTTTAAGGAGGAATGTGCCTGCCCAATCAAGGCAGCCTATCGTTTTCAGAAATGATTTTTGTAGGACATTTTGTAGAGATAATTCTAAATTCTATGGCCTTCTTCAAACATGTATACCTAATCAGCTGCTTGAGGAACTAAAAGAGAGATTTATCCTGTAAGCATTTACTAAAACAAAGAATAAAACAAAATGGCTTCACACCAATGAAACTCTCCGATAGTGCTTATGGAACAGTCCCATTTTAAGGTATATATGGGCTATTCTACCACTTCAACAATTAGTGATTCATAATATGTGGTTTGAGTCAGGATTTACCTAGAGATGCTGAAAGTCATCTGTGACAGATTCTTAAGCAGTTCCCTGATCTGATAAGGTGCCCTATCTTGACCACAAAGCTCTGCCTCCTCTATTACAATACCACCTTTGTGTAAAAGGACGAGAGTTTTCAGTGTTTATTTAGAATCACTTAATAATGATATGATAGCATGTTTTCTGTGATACTTTGTATACTGTACAGAACTCAAGCCAAGTCAGTGAATTGTAACTAACATAACAATAAGAATAAAGTAGCATGTTAGAGTTCATATGCAGGTAAGATTGATACGGTTCCTCATTGCATCTTTTTAGACAATATAACAAGTAACTCTGTGCTCAGAAATAGTTTGATTATATCTTTAGACTTACAAATAAGGCAAAGTGTCATAGAATAGTACTTTGGCTAGACTCCCACCAAAGGCTCAATTCCCAATCTACGGGCTTTTCCTCACTACACTGTCCACTTTAAACCTCCAGTGGAATTCTGGGGTTTACTCAGTTTACTGAGGCCAAAGAGCTCTCTGACTGAGAATTCTACATGTCCCTCCCTAAGCTGCAAAGCCCAGAATTCCATAGGATGTTGAAAGTGGAATAAAAGTACTATTAACAGTGTAGTGTGGAAAGGCCCTAGGTCACACTCTCTCACCAGATTCGACTAAGCTTCAAGTACTCTTCTTCCTCTCTGTAAGCTTCTACTGAGAACTACTCCCTAGCTCTTGCTGGTTTCTCACCGAAGGAATCCAAACACGCACAGGTGTTTGGCTTTATATAACTTTTTCTCTCAGCCATAAGCCCTATCCCACACACTACTGGATTGTTTTCTCTCCTGAGGTGCTATTCTTGTTGCCTAGCAGCCTGGTTCCAGGCTGTCTTGGCACTTCAAATAGCCACACCCCCAGAACTTCCTCACACCATCATATGGTGAACATGTGAGCTAAGGAGATGTCTAGGCTAGGAATCTATGTCTGCAAAACTTTTCTTGCCTAGAAGAAAAGCTCGCTGAACTTAGTATGACTTGCTTCTGAATAGTAGGCATGCCTAGTATTGCACTATGAGTTGGTTCAAACTTAACTAATTCATGTTGCAGGTAGAGTCTTAGCATTGCTGGATAGCTTTGCCTTGCAGTAAAAGTGGCATAATCCATGTATGACAAAGTGTATTTCCACCATAAGTTATAACAATTGGATTCCCCTTGGTTCTTTGGTCTTTTGCCAATCATTTACTATCTGAACCATATGATTAATCCCAGTTAAGAGTCAATCTACTCAGTCAAACACATTCACCATTTAACAGGACTACAACTGGATTCAAGCCAAAAAATTGTAAATTTCCATGGGGCCAATCAATGAAAAAAAAATTGAACATATTTTCACACAGATCAAAAATATATAAGAAGCAGAATGAGAACAGTTTCCTTACAACTTGACAGGACAATACAGATTACCAGCATATCAAATTATAACATCACACCCCTTTCAATGAATACCAACCTGTACTTCATATTGATTTCCCTATTGCTGCTCCATGTCTGAAGCACCTATACAGAAGGAGGCATTCATGTGGGTCTTAAGTTCTCTTTAGCATCCCTCTTTGGCCACAGTCTCAGTTGCTTGTCTGAGGGCCACATGATCACCCCATCCTCAAATGGGTAATTCACATCCTAGATTTACTATATAAATTACTATGTTCCAGCTGTCAAATTTCATAAAGTGTCAGCATGCTGGAAACAAAGATTCTAGAGCAGATTGTTAAACAGACAGTCTGTAAGCACTTAGAAAGGAATGCTGAGATCACAAAAAGTCACCATGGGCTTCTCAAAAACACATCATGCCAAACTAATCTCTCTCTCTCTCCCTCCCCCTCCCTCCCTCTCCCTCTCTCTCTGATAGAAATACTAACTTTCTAAATGAAGGGAATGCTGTGGATATAACATATTTTGGAGTAATGCCTTTGACAAGGTCTCCCATGATATTCTTGCAAACAAGCTAGGAAAACCTGGACTAGACGATGCTACTGTTAGGTGGATTTGTAATTGGTTGACTGAATGGACCCACAGAATGCTCACCAATGACTCCACTTCATCTGGAGGGAAGTGACTAGTGGAGTGCCACAGGGTTCTGTCCTGGGCCCAGTACTATTCAACATCTTTATCAATGACTTGGATGGTGGAAAAAGGGCATGCTTGTCAAATTTGCAGATGAAATCAAATTAGTAGGGGTAGCTAACACCCTGGAGGACAGGATCGAAATTCAAATGACCTTAAAAGATTAGAGAGCTAGGCCAAAACTAACAAAATGAATTTCAACAGCAAGAAGTGTAAGGCACTCCACTTGAGCAGAAAAAAAATGATAGGTGACAACTGAGTTGACCACAGTACATGTGAAAAGGATCTAGGAGTCTTAGCAGACCACAAGCTGAACATGGGTCAGCAGTGTTATTTGGCAGCTAAAAAAGCCAATGCAATTCTGGGCTCCATCAATAGCAGTATGTATACTGTCTGGGTTATGGGGTGTAATACTACCACTTTATTCTGTTTTGGTCAGACCCCACCAGGAATACTGTGTCCAGTTCCAGGCACTAGAATTTAGGAAGGATATTGACATATTGACAAGCCAGAATGTTCTCAGAGGAGGACAACCAACATGGTAAAAGGCCTGGAAACCATGCCCTATGAGGAGTGGCTTAGGGAACTGGATATGTTTAGCCTAGAGAAAAGAAGGTTAAGAGGTGACACAATAGCTATGTTTAAACATTTGAAGGGATGTCATGTGGAGTATGGTGGAAGCCTGTTTTCTGCTGCTCCAGAGATTTGAAGACAGCGCAGTGGCTTCAAACTTCAGGAAAAGAGATTCCATCTAAACATTAGGAAGAACTTCCTGACAGTAAGAGCAGTTCAGTAGTCAAATATGCTGGAGTGTGGTAGAGTCTCCTTCTTTGGAGATTTTTAAACAGAGGCTGGATGGCCATCGGTCAGCAATGTTTTGATGGTGTATTCCTGCATGGCAGGGGTTGGACTCTATGGCCCTTACGGTCTCTTCCAGCTCTATGATTCTATGAACAAGCAAGCTGAAATATTCACAATATTTTTTTTACCTCAGAACAAAACTATAGTACAAAACAGGTCTGGCTGCTTGACTAGATCCCAAATCAATAGGTTTCATCTCTTTTGATGCTCTTTCAGATTCATTCAGTGTCTTATTTTGCTGTTCAAGGGATGTGCAGTGGAAATGTTTTAGAATACCTCACTATGACAGACTATTTGATGAGCTTGTCTGCTCTCAATGTGTTGCCTGGCTTCAGCAAAAGAAACACCAGAAATAGCATCCTGACAGGGTTTTAAGCTTAAAAACCACAAGAATGTCATGGTATGGCTTGGCATCACATAAGCAACTGGTGTCATCTGGAAAATTACAGTATTGGAATTAATGTCCTCCCCCCTCCCCCCTTCGTGATTTAAAGCTCCTAAAAATAGACAGGAAGCCAGAAGACATTTATGTACGCCAGGGAAACCCCTCATGCACTCTGACCACAGACAAAGCAGTGCTGGAGACATCAGTTTTTTAGAGGTTATTTTAAAAGGAGGACAACCTCTCAAAATTAAGAAAGCCATAGCAATGTGAGAAAAGCGTAGGAAAGCAGGGATTTTCCACATGGTTCTTCTGGACAATGAGGTGGTTGCCAACTTTTCATTTTCAGAGCTCTAGTAAAAGTCGGAAATGTTATCCTGGTTTTCTCCTCTTCTTCTTTTTGGTTCCTAATGAGAAGAATTTAGGCCAAATTGATTCAGGAGGTTCTGTGAATGTCTTACACACTTAGTCTATAACAGAATTTCTCAGCTTTTATAAAATAATGTCCCATTCTAGTAACCAAAAATCTCATGCCACATGAAGTGTGCTTTCCTAAATAATTCTGTCTGAAATTTAAAGTGTTGCTATTATGAGAAAGAAATCAAATTGTTTGCACACTTAGGATTTCTTTCTTTTTTTTCTTTCTTTCTTTCTTTCTTTCTTTCTTTCTTTCTTTCTTTCCATTAATTGAGGTGCAGTACTGCATTTCATGTTGTTTTGTGTGCCTTCAGGTCATTTTTTACTTATGGCAACCTACGGTAAACCTAGCATGGGGTTTTCTTGATTTGCTCAGGTTGCCTTTGCCTTCCTCTGAAGCTGAGAAACTATGAGCCTTTCTGCACTACACTGTTATAGTGCTATTATTCCACTTTCAACATCCTGTGGAATTCTGGGGTTTGTAGTTTACTGAGGCCAAAGAGCTCTCTGGCTGAGAATTCTAAATGCCTCCATAAACTGCAAATCCCAGAGTTCCACAGGATGTTGAAAATGGAATAATAGCACTATAACAGTGTAGTACAGAAAGGCCCTATGACTTGCCCAAGGCCACCCATTGGGTGTCCATGGCTTGGTGAGGATGTAGACCATGTTCTCTAGATTCATAGCCAAACACTCAAGCCAGTACACCACACTGACTTCTTACTGTATTTCATAGCCTGATATACTATAATCAGTTGCATCCTAGAAAAGCAATACATATAGGCCCTTTCTGCACGAGGTGAGGGAATCGCTCTGTGCCATTACCTACCACTTCTTCTGGGGTCCGAAGCAACTCGGACTGTCCCTGAAGCCCTTCCACAGGGCTCCTCCTTGGTCCAGGGCAAATTGGAACAGTGTGAGGGCTGTAGATGCGCACTGCTCCGGCTTCCAAAATGGCGGCTTCCGGCTTCCAAAATGGTGGCTACCGGCTTACAAAATGGCGGCCACTGGTTGGTCATGGGTCCTGACCAACCACTGAAGCTCACCACACCTAAAGCCCGCCCTCCGCAGATCGCAGGCTCACATTGGTGCAAGCCTGCGAATCTGCACAAGGGAGGAGGAACACAATGGCGCGTTCCAGGAAATAAAGACCTGTTTTTTCCGGTCTTTCAAAAACACACTGGAGGACTACTTGGGGTCATCTTGGAGCGGACTGAGGTGTGGATCTCCGGTAAGTAGTTTGCTCCTAGTCCGCTCCAAGGGCCATAATTGCCCCTCTCCTCTTTAAAATACATTTCTACTATAATATTGATATGTTTTGATCAAAGTATGTGTGCCTCCCTGGAATCCTAATATTCTCACCATGGGGCCAGGTGAAAGAATGCCTGACCAGTTGAGAATCATTGTTCTTCAAGAAGCATAGTAATGTGATATGAATAAACATAGTTCTTAATTTCATTTCACTCATTTCAATTAACAAGGCTCCAAAGAGATCCAAATATTCCCATCAGTACATTCTATGCCTCTATTTGAAAGGAAGGAACTTGCTTTAGGTATAGTCCTAGTATGGACCCCTCCATATTGATCAGTCCCTCAACTTCTGAGAAAAACTAAAATCTAATCAGAAACTTCTTGAGGAATTCCTGACTGGTATTCCAGTTCTAAGGCCCACAAGAAGTACAGTGTGCTAGGTCTTATATAAACAAAGAGGGATGTAAACAAAATTTCCTCCCACCACCCTGACCCAGCTAGTTAGCTCTATTCCAGGGATGGAATTGTCTGGCCCATGAACTATATGTGGCCTGCCAAATCCCCAACCCCTGCAAAATACAAATGGTAGCACACATCCGCGTGCATGCACATGTATACACACACATATATGAGCACTCCTGCAGACGCCTCTCATGGACATGATTCTCCTGTTAAATGCACCCTTTGGACTCTTTTCAATTTCTTATGTTTAGAGATAAAGCCATTCCATCTCATTTCTTCTCATTTGATGTTTCTTTTGCACCTCAAGAGTCAGTGTTCTGTGCTAACTGATGAACCTTATCATCCTGTTTTGGTTTTGTTTTCTTTTGCCTTTTTGGTGGGGGATAGACACATTTACGTCCAGATCCAGATACATAAAATAGTTTGATCCTCACTGCTCCTCCACTGATTTCATTGGGCTGCACAGTTCTATTCCTGGAGACATGTTAAGTGAATGAGTCAAGCAATAAGATAAAAAAAAAAATTGCCCTTTTTAGCATCTCTACATCTCCTTGTCTCCTTGTCTCTTTCCAGCTGCCTCTTTGGGAAGTTCCACCAACATAATATTTGTGTCAAGTTTTCTTGCACATCTCAAACCTTAGTGTAACAGAATCTGCTGGTAGCTTTCTATTATGCATAGCTTGAGCTGGGTTTGCTCTGGATGCATGACAACAGGAATAACACAAATTATATCAGAAGGAATGACACCAACTGATCTCCCACTCCAAAGTCTTGTTGGCTATGGAATTACCTTTTCCAAGAATGTTCTACTTGGACTCTAAATCAATGGGTTTTCCTAGGAAGAAATATAGTCTGAAGGGGGTTTTGGACTATGCTTGAATGCAAGGAGATTTTTATGACTAATCTGTATTACACATTTATAAAAGGAGGCATTTGTCTTTGTTTTATATTTTGTAAGCCACTGGAATCCCAGTATTGGGAAAAAGACAAGACATAAATGAATATGATTGTATTTATCATCATCACCCTTCTTGTCCTTGCCTTGCTTCTCTAGTGGCCTCCAGCACGCTACCATGACATTGTGAAGATGAAATCCCTAATCAAAGCCAGTGTCTTATTGTTACAAGGTCAGTGCTGGCTAAGATGGGGACTGAGTACACTGAAGAAGAAGAGATATTTCATGGGATCAATGGTTACCAGGTGTGCTCTCCAGACAGGTATATGAGTTCACATATGTTCTAAGAAAGGGCTCCTGACTTTGCATGCACACCCAGCTACAGCATTGATGGGTGGCCATTTGGCTGCACTGCTTCCATGCTCTCTCTTTCTCATCGGACTGGGGGTATTCTGGGTGGTCCTCTTTGCACAGGACAAAACCCCCAAGCTGTCCCAGTTTATTCGTGTGTAACATATTCACAGACATAGAATTAGGACAGGATGCTGAACATATCCTTTCAAGCCAAAACAGTGTCTCAGGGTTATTTAGCTTACAGAGGTCTGGGAGAAAAACCCCATCATTGCTTATCTCATCTGGTCAGGCTTAATTGGCTTGAGGGTGATTTAGACAGGACTCTTTCAGCAATCTGGATGTGTAGAACTGCAAGGAGGCTGGAATGAAATTTACAGCTGAACAGGTTTGCTATTTTTCAGGGAGTAGATGGTAAGTCAAACCTAGAATGGATTTCCCCTCACCTGCCTTCTCCCTATGTCATCAAGGTCAGAATGGGTATCTCAAGGGATGTAGAAAGGTTCTTGTAAATCTTGAATGTTTAAGTTATGATTAAGTCATGTTTACCGGTTAATTGTGCAGTAAATAAAGCTGTGGCTTTCACCTTCCAGTCATAGCCTGGCAAAGTGTTAATTAGCATTCAGAAACTGGCAGCAAGCCAGTGCTTATGCTACATGGGAGGCTGAGAGGTACAGTTTGGTTATCAGTTATGTTGACATGTGCTGAGCGTTGTGGTTAGACAGCATACCCAAACCTCCTAGCTCCAGTATTCCCTGTTATGAAAGGCCTGCTGTTTAAAATACTTGGCTCACTATCAAACTCAGAGAGTCAGAAGATCAAGAGCAATTTATTTCTGTTTCAATCAGGTTTTATGGGATCTTACCCTAGTGGGAGGGCATAGAAGAGAGAGACAGAAAGAATACAGCAGTGTTGCTCACTATTTTGCTACAAATAAAACGCTAAGCAGCCATCTCTTAACACTTACACTTTTTTAATTTTTCTTTTTGTTTATTTTAATTACAACATCACATACCAAAACACTACATACCTGCAAGGACTCAAGTACAACCACACATCACAATAAAAAAGAAAAACACCAAAACCACTACAATATATCAAACCTAAACAAAAATACAATTACAACAAAAACATTTACTATGAAATTGGTTTTGAGCTTCTCCAATGCAGACTAAAAGTAATGATTAATATAAAAAATGTCTGTTAATTAAATATCTTCTGGAGAAAAACTGTGTTTATAATATGCTAATTATTAAAACCAATAGTTAATACATTATACTCTTTATCTTGAAGAAATCATATTAACAGACACCAATCTTTCACAAATGTTGCTAATTTTTTCTCTTAGCAAATATAGTAATTTGTCCATCTTTACTAAGTCAGTCAGCTTGACCAGCCAATCAATTTCTTTGCTTATTATAGGTCATTTATGCACTACACTGTTATAGTACTATAATTCCATTTTCAACATCCTGTGCAATTCTGGGGCTTGTAGTTTACTGAGGCCAAAGGTGCCCCTCACTAAACTGCAGGCCCCAGGATTCCATAGGATGTTGAAGGTGGAATAATTGCATTATAACAGTGTAGTGTGGAAATAGCCATATTCTTGCTGCAGTCATCCTATATGTAAATAGTCTTACTGCAGTCATCATGTAGCATAGAATTTTGCCCTATTTCTTGTCCATTGAGTCTTACATCAGACCTAACAAATACAATTCTGGTTCCTTCTGGAGATTTAATTTTAAAATCTTTTCCACTATAAGATGTATTTGGTTTCAGAACGTTTGGCCTCATCATGTATCCACTACATGTGGTAAAAAGTTCCCACATATTGTTCATATTTCCAACATTTGTTCAAAATACTTTTATGTGTTTTGACCAATTTTGCTGGTATCAAATACCATCTATACATCATTTATAAAAATTCTTTTTTAAGATCATAACACAATGTGAATTTAATTCCTTCTGACCACAGTTCCTGCTATTGTCCCAACATTATGTTATGTCCCACATTTTGAACCCATTTTTCCATATAGTCTTTCACCACTTCTTCTATTATCTCCAGTTTTAACAAAAAATTGAACATTTTCCCAATTAGATGTTATTCATTTGCACATAAATTCTTCTTAAAATCAGTTTTCATAAAGTCAGAATCATACTTTGTTATCTGTCAGGTAATTTCCCACTATTTTCTTTTGACTTAATTCTACTGATCTGGTCTAATTTCCAATAGATCCCAATATGTTCACCATTTTTCTTTTGTCATGTTCTGTTTTCTATAAAAAACTTCTTGAGCTGATACTCACAATGGCATGTTTGGCCATAATTTTGGTTTATATGTATCCCACACTCTCAACAAGGCCCTTCTCACATAATGATTATTAAAAGCTGAAGTCACTATACTTTTTTCATACCATGAATATCTATGCCAATCAAATCTCAGCTCATGATTCTCCAACTCTAATAATCTTTTGTTTTTTGATGTAATCCAATCCTTCACCCAAACCAAGCAACATGCAGCAAAGCATAATTTCAAATCAGGCAATCCTAGTTCTCCTCTCTGACATTCTGTAAAATTGTATATTTAACTGTAGACTTCTTTCCTTGCCAAGCAAACTTTGATAAAGAATTTAAAAGATGGCTTTACACCAGTGAAATTCTCCTCTAGAGCAAATGCTTAACATGTGGCTAACATGCGCTTGAGCCATACCTTAATAGAGGCTAGCCTGTCTAAAGGTTAGCAAGAAACACCATGTACTGAGTCCAAGACAATGCCCAAATACACCAAAGATGTAGCTGGGTGTTCTGCCTTTCCTTTGAGAAGGATACACCCAACTCCTTTGCCAATGACTGAAAACATCTTAGCATATCAGCACATGCAGCCTTGCCTTCATCAAGAAGTCATCCAAGTAATGTGTGACATAAGGGGACCCCACCCTAACCTTGACTGCCCACTCAATAAACATACTAAAGGTTGCAAAGGCCACACAACTGACTGAGCATCCCATAGACATGGCCTTATCATAGTATCAAAAGTCATTAAACTTAAAACCCCAAAACAGTGATCCTTGAGATGCGCAGGAAACAACTGAAATGCCAACTGAATGTCGCATTTCACCCACTAGGGCCCCCTGGCCACACACCCTCACAAACCTAACTGCCTGATCAAATAAGGCATAGTACACAGAACAAAATTCCTGTGGAATAGCACTGTTGACTAATGCTCCCTTGGGATAGGATAGGTGGTTTATGGCCCATCCCTGTCATTGCCAGAAGAGGAGCACCACGCTGTCCGCTCTCAACCCACAATGGCACTGTGTGCCGAGCCATGCAGAATACATCCTGCCTAATAAAGATAGTGTCAGTATAGTCCAACTTAGTAAATCTTGCTTAATATCATTCCATATTTTAGTATAATTATTCCTGAACAACTTTGTAGTGTAGTTTTCAAAAATGACACCTAAATATTTAACTTTGCAAATCTTGTTTCTGTCATCAGCAGATTTTGTTGTTTATTTGTCATATTTTTAGTCAATATAACTGTCTTATATTTACTTAATTTAAAATCAGTCAAGACTCCATACTTATTATCTTAACAAAAGTATCCTGCAGAAAAATCACTAAGTCATTAGCAAATATCTTAACTTAAAACAGCTGCTTCTTTATCAACACTCCTTTCTTCTTGTCGAATAGCCCTGCTAAGTACTTCCAAAATTAGAATAAACAGCAAAGGTGAAAGTGGACACCCCTGTCTTGTCCTTTTTTGCATGTCAAAAAAATCTGTTTTATTGACAACCCCAGTGTCACAATTTGTCTCTCCTACATAGGGAGGGGAACCTTGAAAGCCTAGCTTCCATGCCTTATACAAGTCTACTAGATGCTGAAGAGTGATTTACAGTTATTTATTGCAGACAACCTCTTCCCACAAGGCAAGGCAAGTTCATTTGTGAGCAGTGAGACCACATCCTGGCCTCTTTCTGGAGGCTTCAATCTCTTGCAGTCTTAAACAGTCCCTTCCTTAATGCCCCCCCCACTTCCTTCCTTCCTTCTTTTTTTCCTTTCTTTTGAGTAATGCTGAGTTACTCTCTCCTCTTTGAAGTCACTGCTGTGTCTGGCCCAACTCCTACAGAGCGTCCTTCTCCATCAGGAGAGATTCAGAGACTATGTGATCTGTATGCACTCTGTCAGATTCTGATTCAGACTGTGTGCCTGCTCACCATCATCACACTAATCTCTACTCCCTTCTATCAGCTGTCCTCCTTCCACTTCCCCCCTCTCTTCTGGGCATCCTCTCTTTTGAAGTGCCACACCATGGCCCCACCCACTCCTCACTACACCTTCTGAGGCTATATCTCTTTATCTCGTTGGCCCACACCCAGACACTCTACATCCAAAATTTATAAATTACTCTTACAACAAAATTTGGAAGAGGAGACAGCCAAAGAGGTTATTATAACATGGACTAAAAATATTGAACATGAGATTCAATTAGAACATTGGGAAGCATGCTGGAAGAGAACAAATAAATTTACACTCTCCCAAGATTTAAAAGAAAACCATCTAAAAATGATGTATCAGTGGTACTTAACTCCAGAAAAATTAGACAAAATATAAAATACAGGTAAAAATAAATGCTGAAAATGCCAAGATTAAATTGGCTCATTTTTCCACATGTGTTGGATGTGTCCAATAACAAAAAAGATCTGCACAAAACTACACTCAACAATAATGGAAATTTTCAAGTGAAATTTCCTTTACATCCAGAACTTTTCTTATTGAATATGACTCAAGATCTTGAAGAAATATTTGTAAGAAGACATTGGAGATTGTTATTATATATGATTTCCACTGCTAGAATCCTATTGGTGAAATTAGGGAAGAATAAAGATATTTCTAATATAGAACTGTGGGTAAATTACTAAAAATGAAGAATCAATACTCCTTAATCCACTGAATTGAAAGAAAATCAGACAAAATAATGGAGGAATACGCTCCAGACAGAAATGGAATAATTTGGTCATCGATTGATAAATTTATGTCATAAAATTTAAAAATGTGACTAATATGTCCTGAGATTTAAAATGTACTTATTAAGTTATGACTAAAGGGAAAAAAGAGAAAAAGGCAGAAAAGACTGTGTTTTATATAAAGTAACAAGTAAATGGAGTTTAAGTAAGCTTCTTATGAAAGAATTCTAAGTAAGGGTAAAAGGGAAGTAAAAATAAAAATGTACATAAAACATTTATGGATAGATGCAAAATATCAGAAAACCTTCTTTCTTTGTCAGAAGTTATTGTGAATCAAACTAGTTTTACTTAGGAATTTCATTGAATTTTGTTAATTTTTCTATAGTAGCTCCCTTCAGGTGATAAAATGAAACTAAACAGAACCAGACAAGATCTAATCATGTCCACTGAAATGTCAACTTTTTGTATTTTATTTTTATTTGTGTTTGTCAATTAAAAAAAAATGTTTTATTACCATTTATAAAGATCGCTGCCCTCTGAGA
The DNA here is from genome assembly GCA_948474755.1 of Ctenosaura bakeri. Taxonomy (NCBI): domain Eukaryota; kingdom Metazoa; phylum Chordata; class Lepidosauria; order Squamata; family Iguanidae; genus Ctenosaura; species Ctenosaura bakeri. The sequence goes on from CAOLHI010005698.1 coordinate 15,296, forward strand.
AGCCTATATAGCTTTAATCTAAATGATGAAATTATGACCAAGATTCATCTTCTCTAATACTTTGATCATAAGTTCCAAGACTAATTGTCAAAGATCTTTTCAGGATTCCCAAAAAGTAAAGCTGCTTGCTTTTCATTATGGGCCTCCAAATACTCTCATATATTTGCAACATACCTTGTATTGTCTCTCAATTGCTGTTTGAGAAAAAATCCAGGCTGATCATCATCATGAATTGGTGTATCAAGAAGTTTCAACAATTTAACATAACATGAACAATTTAAGACATTCAGATGATACTGTACTACTAGGAGAAAACAGCAAAGACTTGGAATGTTAAAATTAAATTTCTGTGTATGGTTGTGAAGCTGGACAGTGAAGAAAGCTGATAGGAGGAAAATCAGTTTCTTTGAAATATGCTAGAGAAGAGTTCTAGGCAAACCGTGGAATGCTAAAAACACAAATGAATAGGTCCTAGAGCAAATCAAGCCTAAACACTTCCTAGAAGCCCAGATGACTAAACTGAGGTCATTTTACTTTAGCCATATCATGAGAAGACCAGACTCCTTAGAAAGAACAATAATGCTTGATAAGAGAGAAGGCAGTAGGAAAAGAGAAAGACCACCTTACAGATGGATAAACCCAAGGAAGACATGTTTCTCCATCTGCAAAATCTGAGCCGGGTGGTTAATGATAGAATAGCTAGGAGGTCTCTCATCCACAGGGAGTCCAAATTAACAACAGTAACAAAGTGAAGAAAAAAATTAAAAATTCTTTTTTACCTTTTCATTACATCATTATTTTTTTCATCTTTGATCTTCAAGATTATGTTTCTTTTTCTTTCCTTCCTTAGCTTATAAGCCAACCATTTTCCTGGTTTATTTGCAAATTCAAAATATTTCAGTTTGGTATACTTCATCTTCTTAGTTTCAAGCACCATGTTTAATGAAAATTGTTTTTTTCAAAAAAATTATTTCTTTCAATAATACTGAGTTGGATTCTTTTTCAATTCCTCTTCTTCCTTCTTCAACTCATCCAAAATACCTTGCTGCTGCTCTTTTTTAACTCTGATTTTTTTTATATAAAGAAAGCTCTCAACACAACTTTATTTGCATGTCAACCCACTTACATTTGTTCCTTTATTAAAATTGTCTTCAAATAAATTTTCCAAATTCTTTTTTTTTTTTGCCTTTCTCTAAATCTCTTCATTTCTAAGTAAGTTTTCATTTAACTACCAATTAAATGTATTATACTGCTTCTTGAAAATCATCGTGATGAGATTATGGTCAGAGAGTATTTTTGGTAACACATCTATTTCTTTGACCAAATTAACCAGGGATTTGGACACCAAGAACATGATAATTCTTGGAAAAGATTTGTGTATTTCTGGAAATAAAGTATATTCATGTTCATCACCATACTTGAATCTCTAAGTGTCTAATAATTCCAATTTGTCCATCCATTCAAAAGGGTTTCAGTCAATTTTTTAAGCAAATGTTCCTTGGTACTCTTTTTTCTTATCCAAAAACCTATCAACTTTTGGGTCTATGACTCCATTTAAATCCCCCATAAAAATCTATTTCTCATAAGAACATTCTAATATCTTTTGAAGCAATTATTCATCTAAGACTGTTTTATTCTGTGTTGGTGCACAAATCCCAACCATCAAAGTTTTTTACCTTGAATTTGGACTTCTACTCTTCCCACACATCTCTCTGCATCCTCAATTTTTTTTCTGGAGACAGTTGTGAATTTGTATAAATTATTACACCCCTTTATTTTGACCCAATATTGATAAAAAATTCTTTACCTAACTTAGGATTTGACAAAATTCTCTTATCTTTTTTTCCAATGTGTGTTTCTTGTAAATAAATTAGTTGAAATTAATTAATCAAATTTTGATTTTTCCAAATAGCAAAAAAACTTCCTTTTTTTAGCCCCTTCAAAATTCCAAGAAAGAAACCTCCAGACTATTTTCACATTTCTTCATTTGAATCTACTTCGACAGTTGCCGGGCCTGATCACTTTTCCCTTCCTCTTCTTCACTGTTTTTCTCCTTAGAACACTGTTTCAAAGTCTTTTCTTTTTCTTCATCTCTTTTCTTCTCTCCCTTTTGTTAAGACTACTCCTTCAAAATCTCTTCTGTACTTCTCCAGAAATTCTTTTGCCTTTGGAATCATGTTATGATTAAACCTTCTCTATTTATATCTCACAGTCACACCTTTGAGATTCACCTATCTAAAAGGTATCTCACATTGCTACAGCCTATTTATCAAAAAGGCATGATCTTCTTTTCTGACAGGCAAATCTTTAAAAATTGTCACATTGTTAACAGGCCATACTCCCCCACACCTTGATATGGTTTAATTGGAAGGATATTATTTCATTGGCAAAATATATTAATTGGCATTGATATAAATATGCCCTGCTATGGCTGTATGGCTGTATTGGCTGAACATTTTCGCTGCAAATTAGGTCAGAAAACACTTGTAGACTTAACCATATCACAGTCAGGAAATCACCAGGAAACTCCAGAGATAATAGGCTTGCAATCAGCCTTAATGACTCTACCTTTTGGACTAGAAGATTTCCACTAGACTGCTGATTGTCTTAACTCCTTTTCCCTTGACCACACAAACCTCTCCTATGTGCCAAATCTGTCCAACAAGCACTGAGCTATCAGGAAACCATTATCCCTTTGTCATCTAACGCTAAGACCATTAGCCTGTTCTGGACCTCATTGTCCACCCTGTAAACTCCAATATTTACTCAGCTAGAGAGCCATTCACCCTCTTGTGCTCCAGGCAGAAATCAGATATATAAACCCCTAGTTTTGGCCAGTCAACTCACAGTACACTGATTGCTGACTGCCACTCTGCAACTCTGATTCTTGATTGTGTACTGTCCTTAGACATAAGTCCAAGCCACCTTGCTACTACTTCACTGCTCTTCTAGATTGGTAAATATCACTCTCTACACCCTGAAATCTTGAAATTTAGAACTTTCCTCCCTTTCTTTCAGTTAGCCTTATGTGATTGCATTACTGTTTGGATCTTGTGTGCATTATTAATTCCCCCAATAAAACACAATTTAGCTACTTTTGAATCTCTGGCTGGTTCTTCATTCCAGAAGTACTGGTAAACATAGGTGGAAAGATCTCGTTAGGTTACCCCCCCCAGGCCTTCTAATTTGAGCTAATAATTCCCCACCTTTGCACAGAGGTACAGACATCATGGGTGGACCCCTGCATCACCTATGTTTTTGGGTAACAACCTCATTTCCATCAATTTGCAGATTGGAAAAGAAATGTTGTTGATGAACTTGATCTCTTGTACCTCTTCTTACAAAATACACAATCTTATCTCTTGGTAGATTTCTTTGTCTGGCTATCATAGAATCTAGTGCAAAGCAAAAATTTATTCTTTGTATCTCAAAAAAAAAAAAAAACTCCACTAAAGCATCATTCACCATTATGTAGATATTTTCATTTTCCATCTCAGGTATTCTACTTATCCTTAGGCATCTTCTTCTTTCATCTCCAAAAGAGTTATTGCATCCAGATTTTTTTTCTTGATCTGTAGTGAATTTCTCAGTAACATCTTCCAATGTTTATGTCTTCTTCTTCATGATCTCTATTGTCTCATTCATTTGCTTCATCTGATTATTTAGCCAAGTTAAACAATGTCTTATTTCCTTTTCACATCTTATTTAATATTCTTTTTAATTTGAGATGTGCCAGTTGTCATCCTGGTTATCTCCTTTCTCATTCTTCTCATCTGCTCCAAAATCATCTCATTTGATTTCAATTTTCCTTTTTGTTCAACTGATGTTCTTTAAGCTTGAGGTGTTTGTGCTGCTCAGGTCTGCTTTCTAGATTACATTTTAACAGTAATTGGACAGGTGTCAAGGAACTTATAATAAGCTTATAGGTAAAGTTTCCACCCTCACCACTAGATGTCACCACTCAGCCTCAAGCATTCTTTCTAGTCTTTAACTCACTCACTTTCCCAGAAGGTTAAACAAAATTCAATAAACATTCATAGGCAGTTCACTTCCTGTTGCTGTTGTGGCAAGCATGACCTTGAGTCTTATCTAGTTCCCATGGGGAGTGTTGAATTTGATTTTAAATTAATTTTCTCAAACAAGTTCTTTTGCTTTTAATACGTACTATCTCTTTAAGTTGCCATCTCTTGTGCTAGCTACTGCCACATCAAATAAAGCACTTCTTTATTCTAAAATTAGAAAGTAAGACACACACTCCTTTTGAATTTGTAGAATTTAGTTAATGAATTAATCTTTGCTCCATCTTTGGTGAGCTTTCCAAAGTACTGGGTCAGCAGGGTGTACTTGCTGAGTAGCAGCTGAGATGTAATGGGTTTGATGATGTCTCATGTCCCTTTTGATCCATCTGAACCTCTGGAGACTAAATCTCAGTCTGTTCAGTACCTGCATCAGGAATCTGTACCAAAATGGGATCCTCTCTCTTGTCCCCAAGAGACAATTTCAGCCAGTTTCAAAAGTCCCAGACCGGCTCCAATCGTATTTAGTGCATGGTCCCTCAGGTGTGGTTCCCTAAAGCACAATGCAATATTCTGCCATGCCAATTAGCAAACTGAAACTGAAACAAAATTTGATTCAAACCAATTGCCCAGTTTGACTGACTATGGAGTTTACCCTCTTTATAGTGAGGGGAACAGCACTGGGGAACTTTAATTTCCAAATCCCAACTAGAATGTCGTTGTTCCAGTGGATAAGACTTAGAATCATAGAATCATAGAATCATAGAAATGTAGAGTTGGAAGAGACCACACGGGCCATCCAGTCCAACTCCCTGTCATGCAGGAACACCCTCAAAGCACTCCCGACAGATGGCCATCAAGCCTCTGCTTAAAAACCTCCAAGGTAGGAGACTCCACTACTCTCCGAGGCAGCAGATTCCACTGCCGGACAGCCCTGACTGTCAGGAAGTTCTTCCTGAGGTTCAGGTGGAATCTCCTTTCCTGCAGCTTGAATCCATTGCTCCTTGTCCTGGTTTCTGGAGCAGCAGAAAACAAGCCCCCTCCTTCCTCTACGTGGCATCCCTTCAAATATTTAAACATGGCTATCATGTCCCCTCTTAACCTCCTTTTCTGCAGACTAAACATACCCAGCTCTCTCAGTCTATCCTCATAGGGCATGTTTTCCAGGCCTCTCACCATTTTGGTCACCCTCCTCTGGACTTGCTCCAGCTTGTCAATATCCTTCTTGAATTGGGGTGCCCAGAACTGGACACAGTATTCAAGATGGGGTCTAACCAAAGCAGAGTAGAGTGGTACCAGTACCTCCCTCGATCTAGACACCATACTCCTGTTGATGCAGCCGAGAATTGCATTGGCTTTCTTGGCTGCCGCATCACACTGCTGACTCATGTTCAGCTTGTGGTCTATGAAGACTCCTAGATCCCTTTCACACGTACTGCTATCCAGCCACGTGTCCCCCATCCTATATTTCTGTATTCCATTATTTCTGCCTAAGTGTAGGACCTTACATTTCTCTCTGTTGAATTTCATTTTGTTCGCCCTAGCCCAGCTCTCCAATCTATCCAGGTCATTTTGAATTTTGATCCTGTCCTCTGGCATATTAGCAACCCCTCCCAATTTGGTGTCATCTGCAAATTTGATGAGCATGCCCTCTATTCCTTCATCTAAGTCATTGATAAAAATATTGAACAGCACTGGGCCCAGGACAGAACCTTGTGGCACCCCACTAGTCACTTCTCTCCAGGATGAAAAGCAGCCATCCGTGATCACCCTTTGGGTTCGGTCGGATGGCTGCTTTTCATCCTGGAGAGAAGTGACTAGTGGGGTGCCACAAGGTTCTGTCCTGGGCCCAGTGCTGTTCAATATTTTTATCAATGACTTAGATGAAGGAATAGAGGGCATGCTCATCAAATTTGCAGATGACACCAAATTGGGAGGGGTTGCTAATATGCCAGAGGACAGGATCAAAATTCAAAACTTAAACGAAGCCTTTTCAATTATGATGTAAACTCAGTCTTTCAAGGTTCTAAAGTCTACAGTATTTTTTTTTATAACTGAAATGAAGGAACACAAAGTAAAGAATCCTTTACTTTTACTTTATTACTAAGGTTGGTCATAATTTCAGAAATGAAGTGCACATTTTCAGTTGTATATAGAGGACATGATTATGGATCCAATGATATCAAATGTCCTGATTCAGAACAGGATCCATGTACACCAAACCAAATTGGTTGTGTTAAGATGCAGGAGGGTAATCTCTACTGAGATCCTGGTTCAGTTGCCTTATGGTATATATAATAGTTCTTGTTACCTGTTTTCAAATGGGTCAGATGTAATAGTTTGATGAGCACATTGTTTTAATGTAGCACTAAAACTTAATGTAAAGACTATATGATCCAACAGGACCTGTATGCTTATGAGTTATGATCATGAGTTTTAGAATTGGCTCACCCAATTAGCAGGCTGATCCAGCTGTTAATACTTGCTCCTTCTTTCTTATGTCAGTAATGAAAGATATTCAAAAATATTTCAGGAAAACCTTCATTATCATTATTTGCCAAGCTGATCAAATAAATTTGGAAAATAATATCTTATACATACTAAATTTTGTTCTGAGCCTTAAAGTGTTTGCTAAAGACAAGGAAGAAACAAAATAAATATGGTACTTCTCTGGGAATTGTGACTTGTGATTATCCCATATTCTTAAACTTCCTAAAAGTAATGCTATTCATCAATAAAATAAGATGTGCACTGTGGGAAGCCAGAAAGGCATATCCAATATGATAGCATATCCAATAATAAGAAGTCACATCATGCTTACATAATTATTGTAATTACCATAGCCGACAATACATTGCATAAGGATTTCAGATGTCTTAGATGTAAACACAATATATTCATGAATAAGAACAGTGAGAGATTTTGGGTGTTTTTATATAGCTGACTGCTGAAACAGCAACCAATCATTTTTATTTATTTTTATGATTGGGAAATCATGCCTTTAATACTGCAGATAAAGAACTTCACCTGAAATGTTCAGCTTTAACTAGCTTATCCTGGGACTGGAGAGCAGAAGAGAAGCAAATTCTACATTCAGCCACAGGATGCAGACCACTGAGAGTCTGCAGGGTAGCATCTGATAAAGAAAATTAAGGAAGGGAACAGTCCAGACGTGTGTGATAGGTTCACTTTAGGGTTGCCATAAGCTAGAAATAACTTGAAGGCACACAACAGCAGCAGAAGCAATAACAATGATGCCTGAAAAAATGGTGATTAGTTTGTCATTCATAAAGTCACTACAAGTCTATGCCAGCAATATTAAATTTAGCTATAGCTGTAATTAAATTGTTATTTTATTAATATATTATTTAAAACTAATATGTACTCACACATAATCAAATAGTTCATTTAAGTTTTATTTGGTTAAGCTCATCTACAGAAACCTTTTGAGCAAGTGGTGTTAGGTAAAGCACATGCAGTTTTTCATCTGTTCTCACATTTCTTAAGTCTTACATGGAAATCTATAGAATTATTAGAAGTTCCATCTGATTTCTGGGATGATCATATAATACAATTTTCACCTTGGCTCTTTGTCTCCCCCATTTCAGCCTAGCCTACTTCACAGGGACTCTTATGTACCCTCATGAAAGAAGTTACAAACATAACAAATAAATGCATGAATAGACATAAATAGTCATCCTATACAATACTTGTTCTTGTCATTTTGTGCCTGTAACATGTACATAAGACAGAGGTTGATTATAAGCAGAAAACAGTAATAATATGTGCACCAGAGTACAATTGAAGATACAAGGGCTGTTATTTAAAATATCTAGAAAATACAGTAATTTAAAATAATGGTCCTAAAAGCAGTCCTTAATTTTCCCAGACAAGTGCTTAACATGCTCATATTAGACTTCAGACTTCTCAAGGAATGCCCCTCTTGATCTAGCTTGCAGATCTTCTTGGTGAGAAGGAAGAGCAATTTTAAAATCTCAGGTCCATGTGCCATTATAAAGTGAATTTGCAGTATTTTAAGGGGCCCCAGGACCTTCCTTTGAAGTGATGACTCATAAAGACGATTTTGTTAAGCCAACTACACCATAAAAATATTAAGTGTGGTTTTGAGCAGTAAAAGGTTTTATTATCCTACTCACTTCCTGCCATGAAGCATTGCATTAAATTGTGCTTTTAAGAGGATTAATGACTATTTTCTGTGCTCCATGTAACACTAGTTATTATAAGAATGACTAAAAAACCATGTTATCAACACCAGTGTTAAAAAGGATTTTAAAAACCCAGCCTAATATATCCCACCTCAAGCATTAAACCTATTGCATTTCTATCTGTTAATTTCCCTCCTACTTGCCTGGTGATGTCAAGAAAATATTTCTACTGAGCAACAGTAATGAGTCTATACATGACAGGGGAAGCAATATCCAAAAGGCACACAACATAGTCCACTCTGCCACTTTTGTCTGGAGATTGTTGACATCTCAAAAAAAAAAACAACCCACTAATAAACTACTCAGGTTGTGGTTCAGGGGAAAAATGAAAATAAGGAACTAAACAAGGGTAATAAAAATATGCATGATGAAGAGAGGCATCTTTTCTCCTTTGTTTTATAACCTCATTTCACCTGGATTCTTCCCAGTTTTAGTCCTAATTGTTAATCGAGATAGCATATTGCCCTGCCATTGGTGTTCAACCATGAAATAATGAGACCAGACACCAAAATTAGATAATAAGCGCCACTTAATTTAAACTTATCTATTTAAAGTTCCATTGGCCAGGAACAGACCAAATGGGGGAGCAACCTGATGTGGGTCCAGCTGAGGCAAATGTCACCACATGATCATCTCCTCAGCCTTCTCTTAAGCAAAACACCTCAGCCCTGAGGACAATCCAGTTTGCATTGGTTGCTCCCTGGCCTAGCATTGTAGTGGCAAGGAAATGATGAAGACCTTCAGGTTGTTCCATCACAGAAGGCTTTATTTTCCAAACCATTTATTTACTGCGCAGGGCAAGCAGCGGAAATACAATGTCCAAAACTGCCGGCCCCGATTGATTAAAACACTTAGTTTTTATACCTTTGGTCAACAACGTCAGCAATCAATCACATTTCTAGTCTACGTCAGCCATTACATTTGGAGCTTAATACCACCCCCAAAACAAGGGAACAAAGACCCCAGTCACCAGATAATACAAAGCAGAGGCAGAGAGAGTATGCCTGACTCCCTTTTTACTTCCCAGGCACCTAAGCATAGCATTACAAGGCCAATCATATTTTTAAACTGAGATAAGGCAGGGACATCTGCTGTCCAATTCACTTATTTTCCTACTCATGCAACACTTCTCTGAATTTAACTCCTTCATTCCCCCCTTCATGCCAAATTCAATTCCTTGCAATTTGAAGCATGCACCATTTCCCTATTTCCTTTATAACACAAAGGATACATAGCAGCAGTAGGATTCCTCCAGCAGTCAAGTATACAAAACCTGTGAACAGGGCTTTCAGACCCACGGTTTTAGGGGAAAGATTTATTGTGCACAATGTCCCAGTGAGATACCTCTCAAAAGTCTGGGCCCCGCCTCCCTACATTCAGAGCATTTTATACATCTCCAATACAAATACATCACATGTCCAAAAAGAGAGACTGACACATACAAATGGTTCCCACCATTCTCTTGCCTAATCTTACTAATGTTGCAAAGTAAGGGGAGCTTTGCGAGGCACATTCCATCCTCCCTAACACTGTCTCACAGAGTACCATTGTATTCCTTTCAAACACAGAGAGATTTCAATCAAAGCATATACTGCAGCCTTTCCCTCTATTACTCTAATCATTACAGATTGAAAACTATTTAACTTGCAGAGTACAGAAAAGCAGATTTAGTAAGGCCATTATTTATGCACAAAGCAATTCTACAAACAGTGTCTTTTACCCATACTTACTTAGGGAACCAGATAATCATGTCCACATGCCTGCAGAGTACAAGAATGACTTTCTAATATTGAATACTGCTAAATGTATTTTCCCTCTTCAGAATCAAATTCATTTACACAATAGTAAGACAGTTCAACCAATTTCATGCTGGGCTGCCTTCATTGGTTGGTGCCCTGGGTGAAAGGTGATACCCTCAGTGGCCACACCAATTCATCCCAGAAGACAAACCATATACCCATTTACCATTGTAAAAGCTGGTTTCTTTCTAGAACTCATTTATGGAGGACCAGGCCCCCCTTTTCCCATATAACCTCAATAAAACCATTGCTATAACTAAAGGCAAAGTCAACATTGGGATGCTTTCCTGGGCATGCCTGTAGAGATTCAGGGATTTCAAACTTTACATAACAATTGGGATAGTCTCCTAAGCTTAGCCCATGAGAACATACTCAGCCATTACTGACCTTCAGGGTGTTCAAGATCTGATTGACCAGTTGGTGAAACCAATTCACTTCCCAGCCTCTCCTGCCCAGCATTCTCATCATCACCATCATTACCAGCAATTACCATATACACATATCTTCCAACCCCACAGAACATCCGTCTGTAGTGATAAAACAGGCAGGCCAGGCCTCCTGCCCCTCCTATGCCTGCCACAACCCATAATATTGTCTCCAACATTCAGGGATCTGGCCGTGTGTAGAGCAGTGTGTACGTCCCAGGTCACACCTGCAACAGGGCCTAGTCCCCGTCTTCTTCCTCTCCAGTTGCTAAGTCTGATAAGTAGAGCCTGACAGCTTCCAGGTGTGTGTCAGGCAATAAGGTCTAGCTTAGATTTCTTCATTCACCAGTTGCGGATCTGACTTTGCTTAGAGTGACCAATTTCTCCTGGTCTGGCCACAGCAGAGTCTAGTCCGAATTTTCTCTCCCCCTTTTCGTCTGGAGATCTTCAGTTTCAGAGGATTTTACAACCCAATCAGTAAAGGCTCTGTTAGCCCTGGCATAAAGTATCCAAAGCTTCAACCCTGCGACCTTTACAGCTGTAGGGGCAACCAGCAACACCTAATACAATCCCCTCCACCTATGACCCAGTTGCACTCTAAGGGGAATCTCTATTCCCACATTTTCTCCCTTGTTGTACTCAGAGCTTTCCCTAATCTACTAACTCTCCCTTATATGTCTCCTTGATCCACCCAAAATGGCCTCATGCTTTGGCTTGAAAGGGAACAAACAGCCTTATGGTTCTGTGAGGTGTGCACCTCATCCTATGCCATCCTATGATGGGGCTCTGGGAAGAACAAAAATACTCCTTGTTTTTCTGTTGTGGGCTGCACATGGAATAAAAGTGAAAAGCCTCTGTAAAATGGGCTAGGTAGATGGTGATATCATATCACTTGCCCTGTGTTGGCATCCAGTCCAAAGACATAGCCAGGGCTGTTGTTTGGGCCATACACGTTGAACTACTGTTTCTTCGGGATTTTTATCCCATTTCCTCCACTTCTCCTGAGTTCTGAGGTCTGCAGGTACAATGTGACTTCCAGGTGATTCCTAGAACGGTGGTTCTTGCCTTTGGTGATCCTGTGGACAGATGCAGGTCTGTTGCTCTTGAGCATATGTGGTGTGTGGGCCTTTAGGGCTGTTGTTGGTCCTTTAGCTGTCTCACAGCTTGCATCTCTCTTTCTCTCTCCCTTGCCTTTTCAGTCAGCGTCCTTCAGCTGCAGTTCCACTTCCAGCCTGGAGGGGCGCACAATCGCCTCTCAGAAGTGCCCCCTTATTTTCTCCCTTCCAGCTCAGAGGTGCACCATCACCTCTCCTCCCAGCTTACTCATAGGGGTGCTCTGTCACCTCCTCCATCCAGCTGAGGCTGCGCTTAGGGAGCCATTCCAATCTCCACCTTATCGGGGACTGGTGAGGGGGCACTCCTTTGCTGCTTGGACTGTCAACTTTCCTTTTCCAGAATGTCACAACTCCAAGCCCTTGCCCTTCTCTGTCTGTGGGATGAGGAACAAAACTTTTCCTCTTAACTGCTGGCCACTGACAGTATTCTACTTCCATTAGTCCCTGCATCTGTCAGTTGGACCATCTTTTCTGCTTTCCTCTTCCACACACGTCCACATCCTTCTCTGATTCTCTTCAGGCTCTCTTGCCTATATCTCTCCTGCCCCCACTGGGCACATTGGCTCTCCGAGACCCTCATCCTCTTCTGAAGTCTCTTATCTCTTCTGACCTCTGCTCCATCATTCGTTAATCTTCTTTCTTTCTCCACTTGACAGCCAGTCATAAATCTTGCTTCATAGAACCTTACAATCGCAGGCCCTTTAAACCTTCCTTAATTGTTCTGTGGAATCCTGTATCCTGAAGCCTTTTCAAAGACTTCCTGAAGAGATTCCTCTGCTGCATCATATGAGAGGTTGCTAACAATAGGAGTCCCTTCAGATTCCTGGAGCCTCCTCCAAACACTCATAGCCTTGGGTTTTTACAACAGACCACAGTTCCCAGTATTTCCAGGCGGTCTCCCATCCAAGTACTAACCAGGCCCGACCCTGCTTAGCTTCCGAGATCAGACGAGATCGGGCGTGTTCAGGGTGGTATGGCCGTAGGCAGCTAAGCCTCTCTTTTTCAGTTCCCTTCGGTTTCATGCAGCTTTTTCCTACTATGTTAGATGGCACCTCCTACTGGCCACCGTTCTGCAGCATCCCCTCCCTCTCCTCTCAGGTAGGAAAGGGCAGCCAGGGATTGTGGTTTCCTGTAATTCTCCACTCACAACTTTAAACCGCAGAGTCTGACACTGGGAAGAATTCCTAGTGTATTCAGATCCCATCAGGGGTCCATCAAAGACACTCTCCCCCTTGTCCATGCCTGTGGGGAGTTCTCTCCTGGATGATCCGCTCTACCTGCTAAATAATTTGGCTCCTTTCTTCAGTAGTGATTGGCAATCTTGCCAGTTAGGCATGTGCATTGCCATGATGCTAGAACACAGTTCTACTATCTTTCAATTCAACAGATCAGACGTGGTGAAGGGCACATATGCATAAGCCTAAACAGGTATGTAGGGAGGTGTGTAGATTTGGCATCATCTGAGTTAGCTGCCTCAATAGAAGGCAACTACATTCCTAGCCCGAATGTCCACAGGCCAATCTCCCTATTAAGGGGAGGTTACAATTTCCCTAAGTTGTTGAGTAGCTTCTTTAATAAAAATCATGACACCATGGCTTCTGGTTCTGCTGCTTAGAATCCTCAGGCAGCCTCTCTGGTGGGGTCTGTCGCTGACTCCCATCCTCCCCCTCCTTCTCATTGCAAGCTGGGGGTGGGGAAGAACTGCTGCAGCAATTTCTTCTCCCAGTCAGTCTCACCCTTTTCTCTTCCATGCAAAAGCAGGCGGGTCTTTCATGCAAACGCTGATTCTTTTGCTCTTCCCCTCCCTGTCTGTCTCCTCAGGGGAGAGGCAGTTTCCTGTTGGTGTGTTTAATTCCCCCGGGGGGGGCACCCAATATTTTACTTCTCTTGTTACTACAATTCCCATGTGCCCCAAAGTTTGTATGCTAAATGCTTTTTTTTTTAACTTATTGTCAAATAGAGATTTGCAGCCCCTTTTTTTTCCTTTTTTTCTCTCTCTTTTTTTTTTAACTAAGTTGTTGACGTAATAATGCCAGAATTGCAAATTCACGCTCCTCATTCCCTCCGTCTCAAGAGGGGGAGGGTTGCATTCAGCCCGATGGCCACAAGGAGTGAGAGAAAAAAGCCATGTCTTTTGGAGAAGCAGTCTTCCCTGTGCTAAAGCTGCATTGTAATCTTGTTTTCTCTCTTTGATGTAGAAATGTATCAAAAAGGTAGACACAACTGCTGCCACACTAGAAAGAATAGTTCATTGTTCATTGTAAGGGAAAAACGAAACTAACACCTCTTGTATGACATGTTTGTCTATACGGGCTCTCAAGGTGGGGTTTTTGCTTTGTTTTTGTTGTTTTTCCCTTCTTCTCCAGATGCAGCTTTTCTCTGTGCTTAGAGAAAACATTGGGACTCTGTATTGTTTAGAAATGTTGCAAAAAGTACTGGAGGAGAAGTTTCCAAAGTTCTCCTTTTTTTTTTCCTATTCTTTTCCTTCTATGTGAGCCCAAGGGTGGGGGGAGATTCTTGATGGCTGAAGAGTTTAAAATATGAAACAGGCAGCTGTCACCAGAGTCTTCAGCAATGTTTTCCAAAACTTTGCCATCCTGTATTCATTTACCTGAAAGCCTGCTTTTTTGTTATTATTTTTCCTCTACCTCTGATGTGTGTTGAAGGTTGCTTCCGGTTATTTAGAAATCAGACCCTGCTTCTATGACATCCTCACTCAGCCTGCCAGGCTGAAAATGAGTTATTGAAACTACTTCATAGCTTTCCCTATGTACACACTGACAGAATTCTTAAGCATTTGGCTAAAGAACCTTCCATTCTCCAAAAACCAGCAACTATGGAGTTAACATCTAAAGGAGAAGGGAGGGGCTACAGGGAGGGGAAAGGGAGGCAGGCAAAGGAATGCTGCTCTTCTCAACCCCCTTCCTGCTCCCAAAACTTGAGCTAAGTAACATCCAGGTAAGAAAAAGTCTCCTATATTCAACTCCTTTTTCAAAAGCTTGCTGCTTCCTTTTTTTTCTTCTTTTTTTTCTCCTGAAAGTCCTTTGACTTTTGAAGTGCCAGCCCATGGGATACTCCCTCTGCCTCTTGCAGAGTGATTTTCTTTCCAGTTGATTGAATCACCGACCTGTGCATTTGGAGAAAACAATGAAACCCTATTGTTTCCTCACTATTTCTCATTAACACCTAGGGCTTGCTTCATCATTTCCATACTGACTTAATTTCTGCTATTTCCAAGCCTCTGGCTAAATAAACTTCTAGCCTAAAAATAGCCAGCAACCATATGGTTAAATCTGAGAGCCTGAGGAGGAGGGGCTGTGGGGAGATGGCTTCAAGCACCGAAAGATAATCAGAGAGAGGAATAAACCATTTTCCTTTCCTGGAATTTTTCCTACACATATTAAAGTACAAATGGCACAGAAATAGTAAAGTTTCCACTTAACCCTTTCATGAAGTTTTCAACATGCATTGAAGCAGTGTCTGTCAACTGCCACCCTCCACCCAGATTTCTTCCCAAACGACAACACACAGTAGGGGTGGGGGTGAGCTGAGGGTAGGGGGTCCCAACAGCTCGAAACAATGAGGTAGACACCTTTCAGACTCGCTGACTTACGCAGGGGGAAGTTCCAACGGTCTGCAGTAAGAAATGCAACGATACACGCATACGCGCTTTCAGACAACAAACACAGCCTCCCACCACCGTTTACCAGACTTGAAGAGACGTCTCTTTACCAAAGTCTTCGCGGCTTCACTCATGGCCCCACTAGCCATGAGTTACTAGGGCGAGACTTAGAGAGGTGATCAAGCTCTCTCTTTCACTTGAAATCGCAAGGGAGTCAACTTCACCAATTAGCCGGGGGAGGCCTTATGCTTTCTGCGTGACCAGAGTCCGTTGACTGGAAAACGCTGCTGCCAGGGAAACCACCCCGCTCAAAGCCAAACCTCTTCGACCAAAGCAGTCGAGGGCGCCCTGGGTTTCGCCAAGAGGGGGGCAGCGACCCTAGCACTCAAGCGTCCGTCAAGGGGGGCTCCAAAGCCCCTTCTCTCAATTTCCCGGCCAACGCACCAAAAATGTAGTGGCAAGGAAATGATGAAGATCTTCAGGTTGTTCCATCACAGAAAGCTTTATTTTCCAAACCATTTATTTACTGCGCAGGGCAAGCAGCGGAAATACAATGTCCAAAACTGCCGGCCCCGATTGATTAAAACACTTAGTTTTTATACCTTTGGTCAACAACGTCAGCAATCAATCACATTTCTAGTCTACGTCAGCCATTACATTTGGAGCTTAATACCACCCCCAAAACAAGGGAACAAAGACCCCAGTCACCAGATAATACAAAGCAGAGGCAGAGAGAGTATGCCTGACTCCCTTTTTACTTCCCAGGCACCTAAGCATAGCATTACAAGGCCAATCATATTTTTAAACTGAGATAAGGCAGGGACATCTGCTGTCCAATTCACTTATTTTCCTACTCATGCAATACTTCTCTGAATTTAACTCCTTCAGCATAACTGGGAGGTACCTGAAGGACCCCCACCCAAGCTGCAGGTCCTTACAAGTGAGAGCCCTAATCCCAATAAACCTGCAGGGCAGCCTCCTTCCCTCACCCCCTGGGGATGCAGGGCCTTAAAGAAGGAGTTCCAGAGCCCCACCCCAAACCAAAAGGGATGTGAAGAGGTGAATGCTACATTCTCACTCTCCCACACTACCTGCCATGAACAAGGGACAAGTGTCTGCTTAGTCTTTTTCCCCTTTCCCCCCACCAGACCAGCCAAAATGGCCCTCAGCCCTTATTGCAAGACTTCCAGAAACAACGCATTCCCTTCATCCAACAAAGGCACTCCATCAGCTCAGTAGATCTCTGGAAGTCGCCTTGGGGTGTGGTAAAAAATGTCCCAACCCCTTACCCAAGGCATTATGAATTTCATTGTTTGCTCTCTTTCATGAGTGTTTAGGGTTCCCAACCCCATCCCACACCTGACAAGGAAACAGCGGAGAAAACCAGGGAAACCCCAGGCTTCTAAGAACTCAAAAATCATTCAGCACCTTGTTACCCCACTGGAAAACCTTGTTCCAGGGTCTACAATTTTGATATTAAAATATGATTCTATATGCCTGAGAGGTCACCCAGATGAGCATGCAGGCAGCAATGGTCAAACGATCAAAAACCAGGTCAGGCCAGTAAAATCCCCCATCACGTAGCTCTAGGAGACCTCAAGCTGTGCAAACCCACAGTAAACAAACGGTCGTCAGCCCCTGAGAAGCCAATTTGAGGGGATTAGCATCTTTTCCCCAAGTTGAGCACTGACAGCAATAAAATCCTATCAGGCAAGGACTGTTTACATGAAGTCACACCATAACCCAATGCAGCTGAAGATCCTGAGACTTTGGCAACACCTTGTAATCTCATCATGCAAAGGAAGTTACCATTGTGGAGCTTCTTTCTAATTGCAACACTCATTGTTCTCCCTGAGAAAAGATTAGCCCTCCTGGTACTTTTCCCCCTACAAATCGTCCCAGTTTTTGAGCGGTTCTTTGGATCGCTCCTGGTCATCACAGAAGACCTTTCTCTTTCCGTTGAATAATCCCCTCAGCCCTCTCCGTGCTGAGCTCCACTTCTCCACTTTTTTCCCAGACCAAGGACTTCAGGAAAAGGTGCAGTATTACCCCAGCTACAAAGAATGGAATGGAAACTAGCCAGAGCACAAGCAATAGCAATGCGAGAGGCAGGGTAACCTAGCGGGGTCTTTTTACCCAGTTTTTATAGGGTCAGGCCAAGCCAAAAACCAAACAAAGATGTCCAATAAAATGATTTTATTGAATGAAAGCTCACACAGCAACGCACGCACTCACTCACTCACACACTCAAGACCTATTAAGAAGCAAAAGAGAGGAAACTGGATAGGGGAAATATCTGGTGTGACATCCTGGATTTCATCTTTTCCTTTTTCACCCACTAAACCCAATTCTTTTTAATGTTTTTTTTTTCCAAAAAAATCTTTGGTCTTTTGTTTTGTAGTCATCTTTGCTTGAATTCAAACAAAATCCCTTCCAATTTCTCCAATTTGAATGACAGCTTCAGTTTCTCAGTTAAAAAGTTGTAATCCTTTGTGTAAGATTCTTGTGGGTATCTTTTTAAATATCATGATCTCATCTACATTTATCTTTATTACTTTCCCAAAGTGGTGTTGTAGTACAGAAATTTCCACTTATCTGTCAGGTTAGGGACCAGAGCATTGTCAGGAAGTGGAATCCATTGAAAAATGGAACCCAGGCTTTTTTTTTAGCTTGGAAATCCATTTTGGCCACCAAAAAAATATAAATAACAAATTCTATATTACTTTTGAATATGTGCAAAAGCTAGATAGCACACTATATACATACAAAAGTAAAGTAAAATGAACAAAAACTTATCTTTAATGCCCTAGTCTCAACAGCAAACAAAATTCAGGGTTCCCAAGTCAATATTTGAGAGAGGAACAAAGGGGTTCTTTGCTTTACCTCCTGTCTCTCCCACCAGGTAGAAATCACTTGCAAAGAGGTGGATAAGCTGTGCATTAAAGTCTGATATGTTCTTACTTTCCTAACCCTTTCCCTGGATCAGTCCTCAGGCAGGGGATGGGATTAGCTTGGCTGGAGGGGTCAAGGGCCACCACAGCAAGAGCAGGGTTTATCTCTTCCCTCCACATGCATGTGCTGCTTACAAAGTGAGCTAGGGGGAAAGGGTGCCAAGATTCCTACTTCAGCAGGGGGAGGGGGAAGGAGAAGCAACAACCTACTTTCTGGCTGTGTTTGTGTGTGCGTATGTGTTTTGTGTGTGTGTGTATGTGTGTAATTTTGATGAAAGCAGCCAGCAATTCTGCAAGGGCTTCTGCTATTTTCATTTCTTTTTTCTGGGACTACTCTAAATTGCAAACAATTTTCTCTTTCTCAAATTGTTCCATTAAAGCAATGGCATCCAAACCCTATCTTTCTCTTTCCACTATTAAAAGTCTCTCCTTTCTGTTCCAAGCTCCTCTGAATTACCTGATTTATATATGCAGCCATCTGGAAAACAGAGTGCTTCATTTCCTTAATCTCTGTCTTAATTTCTTTTATCTCAGAATACATTTCTTTCATCTCCTTTTTGTTCTTGCATAATATTTCTCCCCCATCTGTTCAGTGTGGGTTCCCATCTGTGTCATCTGGATTTTTAAAGACTGGAGTTCCCCAGTAAATTTTTGAGCCATCTCTGAAGGCAAATCTAGAAATTCTTTTCTCCCGATTGTCCAGTTTCCCAATTATAATTCTCAAATATCTCAACAAATAGATCTAATTACAATATCTCAGACCATATAAAAATATAATTTCTTTAAAAAAAAAATCTATTTCTATAATTTGTTTCAGTTCTAAATGGTGATCTCAATTCATTCACCACTTAAAGTACAGTTTCACTCTAAAAGAATTGAAATACTTTCCTTTCCACTTCTTGCTAATACAAGATGGTGCTGTTAACTCACTGTTCTCTATACAAGCTTTATAAAAGCAGCTTCCTTCATACAGCTAAACACTACCAATTAGTTTACATTCACTTCAAAGTCACCTGTGGATTTATCTCTATTTCAAGTAAATTTTTAAAAAAATCTTTCTTATGCTCTCCCTGTCATAAATTGTTGTTGTTGTTTTTTGAGTTGAAGATTTGATATTTGATATTTGAGTTGAAGATTTCCAATATGATTCAGTCTGTTAAGACATATTCTTGCTTACTGCATTATGTACCACTTTTAAAAGTGAAAAATAAAACAAGAAACTAGTCCTTCTCCTACAAATCCACTTGTATCAAAGTCCAAGTATTTCTAGATCTCAATAAAGCTGCTTTAATAAAAAAAATCAGTATTTGTTCTTGCAGTTACAGAGTTGGAAAAGATTAAAAAAGAAAGCCTCACTTTTCTTTAGCCTAAGCTGGTTAGTCACCTTATAAGTCTTGCAGGGAAGTGTACTGCAAAAGGTGATAGTCAGATCCACTTTTTCATAACAATGACTTTTAATTTATGTTCTTTGCTTGTTGCAAGAATGAGAATTTTGGAAGTTTAAAGCTTATTCCAAAGCTGGTAAGATGTGCTGTGGGGCAGGCTTGAATGTTACACTCTCCTCTCCACCCATGATTGGTCTCCTCTAGGAAGAGTCCTCATTGCCTTTCTGATGAATCCCCTGTGGCTCCCTTTATCCAGGGGGCAAGTTCCAACCAACTCCTTTTCTTGGGACAAAAAACCATAGCACGCCGTGTCTCTTCCTCAGCTCCAACTGAAAAGACTTCACTCCACTATTTCTTGCTCTAGAAATCCCTGCTCTACTACTCTTGTGCTTCCCTGATATTATGTTTCATCCCCCTCTTCACAATTCACCATGATTTCCTGATGGTATCCCAAAAGTCACTGAGGAAAAGAACTGTCCTTTGGCAACTTTGGGTGTGTACCGAAATGACTACAAAGTTATTCTGTTTGGACACTACAAGTATTCCATTTGGACATTTGAAGTATCATGGATCATTATAGAGCAAAAATGAGTGAAATGAAAGGTGGAAGATGATGCTTGTCTGGACTTCCTCTGTGACAGCAGTATAAATAAAAGGTGAGCAACTAGAAGACAAATATCTATTTTGAATCCATTCCAATTGCCATTGGTATATTCTTATAGGATGATGAGAGTTGCAGTTCAACTTGAAGATGACAATGGCATTGACACCCATGTTCAAAGGTGCACAGAGAAATAGAAGGTGCTTGTTGGATTGGAGGAGTCTCCACTCCAACAAGAAACAGCCAAGCCACCAGAGCCAATTATCCAGGTCTAACCTCCAATTACTTCTTCCAAGGGATAAGCTAGTTTGGCAGGGATGGGTGAACAAGGGGCATCAGTGCCTTCCTGTTGCATGTTGGCTCACAAACATTAAGCAGGAGTGGGATATCTACTCCTCTCTTTTCTAAAATTCCAACTGGGATCTATTTCATATTTTTTACAAAGCTGTCAGGATTAATTTTTATAAGGTGAAAAGCCAATCTTTCATATTACATAAATCTGTAATTCAAGAGAAGATGAAAGGAGTACCGGGGGAACCAGAGAGCCTGCAAATGTGAATGACATTCCTTCTTGGGGTAGTAACAATTAATTGTGGTTTAATTACTGGAGAAACACAGAGACAACAAAAAGGAGGAGGAAGCATGAGGTTTTGTTACTTTTTCCCAGCTATTAAACTATAGTCTAATATAATGAGAACTGAGCATAAGAATCAGGGTCAATATATTACATGTTTCCCAAGTTTTCACTAACTAACAGCTGTACCTTTTTTCTGTCATATTTTATCCCATGTACTCTTCTAGAAGGAGGCTGTTGATTGAAAAAAATGCACACACACACACACACACACACATATATACAGTGATCCAACTACTTTCTTTTCATCTGCATTACCAGACTTTCAGATTGCTAGTTTGAAATATTTGTTCCAGTGCTACTTTTTTTTTTCTTGCACTCAGAACTGTCATCTTGGGTAGTATGGGAGAGACAGTAGCTATCTTCCTCACTGTGCAGTAGCACCATAAGCTTTAGTCTTAATTGGTACTGTAGAGAAAAACTTTGAATTCTTGTAAACTTGCTTACAAGAGTGCCAAAGCTCTTAGAACTCAATGCACATACACAAATTCTTGTATACCTAACAGTTCTGCTTTTTCCTTGACTGAGATCAGATAATAGAGATGTCCCTGAAAGTTACTTGTTGTCACATGTTTATATTCTCATACTGTCTCCTTTTCTCCTCTGTGTATGTTAGCTGACTTGTTCCTCATAGCTTTGAACACCATTAACTCAATACAAGTGTTAGTTTGGTGTAAACAAGAAAGTATATTTTGCATTAAGAAACATGATGGATCATTTCTGTTAGCATTCCATATTGCAACTGAAAAAAAACCCTGCTTTTTTCCCAAAGCAATAGAATCAAGAGACAAGAATCAGGCATGCATTATTCTGGTGATGCCCATCTTTGTCTAATATTGTTTAATACTGTAAACATATCATTGTTTAATATTGTTTAATACTATAAACATAGCATCCTAAAATATTAATGGTATAAGTCTCCAGCTACCTTCAGCCTGTGGATTACCTCACCATGAGCACATCTGATTGCAGAAGATTTTTGGAAGCTAAAAAGGGCTTGGCCTGCTGAGTAATTAGACAGAAGAATAACCAGAGAATAACAGGGTTCTCCAGATAGAGTTGGAAAAACACC
Organism: Ctenosaura bakeri; assembly: GCA_948474755.1. Classification (NCBI taxonomy): domain Eukaryota; kingdom Metazoa; phylum Chordata; class Lepidosauria; order Squamata; family Iguanidae; genus Ctenosaura; species Ctenosaura bakeri. The sequence goes on from CAOLHI010005698.1 coordinate 37,142, forward strand.
TCAGAGAACAGCTGTCAGTCAGAGTTTACAGTCCTAGTCTAGAATGACCAGTAGACTGATTCAATGTAAGGCAACTTCTTATGTTCCTGTATAATGCACATGAATTTTCTCAGTGCTAATGTTCAAAGCTTTCTTAAACTTGTGATTTTTTTTCATACTGAATTCTTTAGTTCTGAATTGTATTTTCCTCCTGTTACAGATGAAAATCCTACAAATCTGCTTTATAGCACTCAGTTTTTGCAACATGTTAGCTCCTTGGCTTCATATTCCTGTAAGAATTTTTATCTTCACTTTGCTGGACATCTAATAGGAAGATGTCAGCCAAAATGAATATGATTACCAAAGCTGACTTTCAACTCTTTTTTATAGTTAGGTTTGGCCACCGTTTATAATAACCTTTGGTCAAAATCAAGTTTTAAAAATTAAATTATAGACGCCAATGAGAAAATATATAAACCAAGACTAAAACTTCCACCATTTATTAAATAAATGTAACCACAAGTTTTTTAAGTTCATATTTTCCTACTCAGTGAGACAAGCTGCAACCAGAGATAAACCTAAAAATGTGTAGAGGATGACAACATACTCTTAAAAAGCCAGCATAAGGGACAGAGGAATAATCGGGTGAGAAATTCTGAATATTAATTACCTTTTTTTTTAAGGAAGTCACCTCAGTCTGGATAGCTCCCCCCCTCTGGAGTAACAACTGTATTTGCTGCTGCAGCTGCTGCATACCCACCAATTATCCCAATTTGGGAGGGACAGTTGTGATTAAACCTCTATTTTCTCAGTTTTTCAGTTACTTTTAAAGTATCCCAGTTTCCCTCTCCTCCTCCCACTTTTCTTCTTTTCCTTACATCTCTTGGTACAAACAGAGTTCAAAGTGCAAAAACTATACAACTCAAACATGCTAGTGCAATATTTAAAAATTTCAGTCATTCTATCAGTATAGTGCTAGATAAACAGTACCAGCAAAAAAAATAAAGAGAAATAAAGAAAAATAGGGAAAGATGGAAACTTGAAACTGGAAATTCTCAATTGGAGTGAAGAAGCATTAAAAGTTAACAGCCACCAGTAACTTTGTTGTATACAGAAGGCCCTGTGAAAATCAAAATGAAAAGGAATTACAACAAATGTGGCTGCCTGACTTACCAGGCAGCATTTTTACAGTTTGGGGATGCTGTGCTCCCTGATGCTGTGGCAGTCTCTTCCACTTTCTTAGAGGACTTTGGGGTCTGCTTTGCATTCTGCAGTGTTTTTCCCGGGCAGCCAATGAGTTTGAACCTTAGTTTAAACTCATTGGCTGCTGCCTTCCTGGGCCAGATTCAGCTGGTAGTTTTCCCTCTGGTCTGGGAAAGGTGGGCTTTCTCCAAGTGGATGCTCCCTTTGCTTGAAGCATCAGGCTGGAGAGGACGTCCAAAGAGGATTGAAGCCTGAGGAAGCAGTGGGAACAGCAGAGAAGCACTGGAGGACAGTGGCGAGCAGTGAGGGACGGAGAAGAGTGGAGGTGAGTGGAGGTGACAGTGGAGAGATGTGGGACACTGGGTAGACCTCGAATACTGAGCTGAAATTCACAAAAGCCCTTTTCAAGGTTAATTGTGCTGGAATCACTTCCAAACCCTTCTCAGGGCAAGCATAGCCTGAGAGCAAAAGCCCTTCTCAGGGCTGAGTACAACTGAAATCACCAAAAGCCCTGCTCAGGGTTGGTATACCAGCTCCCCTTACCCCATTGCTTTCCAGTCAGGAAATTCCCTCCAGGGAGTATTATTACCCCCCCCCGACAATTTTTGTACCTTACTCCCCACCTCATCTATTTCTCCTCCTGCTGCTGCCAGTTGTCTCTATTTGGCACTCACTCTACCAGAGCCAACTTCCTCTCTCCAGCACCCTTTCCTCAGCTCTTCCTCCACTACTGCCTGTATCTCACTCCACATTTTCTTTGGTGAGCTGCTTTGTATGAATTTCACTGTGATCATGCTCACTAGTATGGCTACAATTTATCACTGACAGCTGTTATCAATTGTGTTTCTACAACTCTCATACAGTACAGGTTGCTGGCAGCACGATGACAACAAGGAAGGAGCTGCAGGCCATTGTAGTTCAGGAGTGTCCACACAGATCTTAGGAAGAGTTGGCACCTACTTCAGGCAAGAAAAAAACGAAGGAAGGAAGATAAGACAGTTGAACGTTCATTCTACAATTGGCTTGCTGGTTATGCCATCTTTATAGGTGTGATACAGGCAGCTTTGCCAGACAGGGGTTGGCACCTATCCAATCACAATGTTCTCAAAGCCCAGGATTTGGAGAATGACGCAGCTACCATTGCATATTAAAGAGCCTTTTGTAAAAGAGCATCCCAGAATGAGCATGCTCACTGGGACCTTATAAATGACAAACTCTGGTTGGTTCTTGCTGGCCCTCACATTAGGAGTAAAGACAAGGGATCCAAATTTTTTTGTTGGGCAGGGAAAAAGGACTCTAGGTGCTGGGTTTGTTAGGAATTCAACTTGGGCTCAGATTTGACCATTGCTAAGAATTCAACTTGGGCTCAGATTTGACCATTGCTATGAGATCTGCCTTGGGCCCCACCCTTAAACCTCTTGCTCTCAGGCAAGCACTGGGCAGCAGCCCTTTCACCTACAATGCCCCGGAGAGGCATTGGGTGGTAGGAAGAATGTGGGGGCCCACCAGGACTGAATATAGGAAGAATGTGGAGACCCACCAGGACTGGCACAGTCAGCAGAGACATTGGATTTGCATAAATCACCACACCCTTTTCTTTTTTTATGAAGATAAAATTTAGAATTTAGAGCCCAATTTAGAATTTAACAAATATTTACTACCTTTTTTCCTATTACAGGTTTCTTGTAGAAAAATCAAATCCAAATGTTGTCTAGTGATGAAAAATAATGAAATCATTGTCTAATAATGAAAAATCTTCCCCTTGATTGGCAAATCCCCCCTTATATTCCAAGAGAGGCATTTTAAATCCATTTTGAGGCTATAACTTCATCAGAGTCTGTATTCTATTTGGCCTGAGCCTGTGTGTGTTTCTGTTCTTCATCTCTTTAGGGATTTGTTCAAGAACTTTTTCTTCTTCTTTCTCTCATGGAACTATTCCCTCAAAATCATTTCCATATTTCTTCAAGAAGTCTTTAGCCTTTGAATTGTATTAAGACTTAATCTTCTCTGTCTTCGATGCAGGATAATCCCTTCCAGATCTCCACACCTGAAAGAGTACCCATGTTGCTCTAACTTGTTGGTCAAGAAAGCATTCTCTCTCCTTTTTCTCAGAATTCGAATTCAAATATCTGCAAAATTTATATCATCCATCAATCTGCATTCTGTTTAGATAGTGTTTTTTGATAACTTGTTCTCTTATTTGTCTATTCACAAAATAATCACATCTCTAGGCAGGTTTGTTTGCCTTGCAACCCAAGAATCTTCATCGGTAGAATTTTGAGGGGAAAATTCATCAGGAGAATTTGAGGGAATTAAAATCTCTAAAGTTGCCAGTGCGTTTAAAGTTTCTCATGGTTTTATTTTTACTCAGTTCTAGCATGCTGGTCTGCTTGTTGATTAACAAGAATAATCCAGATGTATTTACTTCCATAAAGGTTGTACAAATGTTGATGATGAAGTTAAGTATTCCCATCAGGTAAAGAGTTTCCTTAAGTGTAGAATCTTGTGTTATAAGGAGGTTAAGAACATTGGTTTTGTGGCACTGGTACCTCAGGGTGGCTGCTGGAATGTGGCAGGGCTCATGTGTCATCCCAGTCTCCTCTGGTCCACTTGCACGCCCAGGGACCACTGCGTTCCCTAAGTGCCAAGATCAGGAATCTAGACTATGTGGATAATCCTCTGAGTCGCCTGTACCTAGGAGTCAATTTTAGCCAATTTATGGTGAATCAAACTGGCTCCTACCATATCCAGTGCCTTGTCCCATAGTGGAGCTTACTGAAGGACTAAGCTTTGTGATCCCATTCAACATAGAAGTCCTGAATTTGAGGTAATTTGAAGGTGAAAGGGGAACTTCTACAGGAATATAAGGGAAAGACAGAATTTCTGTTAAGATGAGATGTATTGAAAGAAGGGAAAGTCACATCCCTGACTTAAAACTGTTTTGAAATACTGTTGTGGTCAATGAGTGATCCCTTTAACACTGAATAGTGAATATTAGTTTTATTTATTCCATATAGATCATAAACAAATGTAAGGAATAGGAAAGTCAAGTAACCATAACTTCTTCACTATGTGAATGAGAATACACATTCAAATCTGCATCCATTCAAAAGTAATGCAATGCAGATAACTGACCTTGCACCCAGACACACATCTAAGTGAACAAATGCCATGCATACAAGCAACTTCATCCATGCACAGATGTCCTTGTCTGCATCAAAGCAATATTGTGTATTGTGTCAGCATACACCTCTTAAAGAATGTCTTGTTGGCTATACATTAAACAATCTGTTCTAGTTTATTTGGAAATTTGGTTAATCAAACTATTCCTGTATCCTATGCTGTCTGGTAACTTGCAAATAAAATCTTTCTGATCAAGTGAAAGAGGACTGTTAAATATTCTGATAGTCTCCCATGTACAGAATTACATTTGTATACTTGTGTTAATGTCTTCTCACCTGCTGACTTATCTTCTGGCATGAACTTTATGAATTGCTTTAAAAAGATTAATAACAATGATAAACAGTATTTTAGCTTCTTCCAACACATATGCAACATCTGTATAATTCTCAAAGCAGATATTGCAAAATAAGCCAGTAGCATTTTTCTCATAACATAGATGAGTGATGAACACAAAGACAATGGGTCTGAGCCAAGATTTGACCCTGGGGACTCTCTGAACCCCACCTCATACTATACCATCATCTGTTGTAAAGTTGTGGGGAGGGGAGACTGTAAATACAAACAGCAGTACAGCTTAGGTCAATAAATAGCCTTTTTGTTGGCTGTGCAATGCTCAAATTTTTAAGTCACTCTGGGACTGTATAGTGTCATTCTTAAATGATTTCTTACAACTACGTTTCAATTCTGGGAGAGTATTGGGGTGAGAGGCAGACGCTTGCTTGTATTTGTTATTCCATGTTTACTGTCGAGGGGGGCATAAGTAGTCTGTGTGGATTTGATTAACTTTCGTTTTAAAGGAGAGGCTCCACCAGGGTGGGAATCCAAACATTTCAGAGTCTATGATTATACTCAACTATCTCTGGGAGATTGGTTTCAGACCCTGTGGCAGGAGATGCAAGGCATCTGAAGGCAAAGGCAGAGGTGAAGGCAAATTCTGAGCAAGCAGCTTTCTGTAACTGTATTATGGTAGAAAGTAACACAGTGAGACACAACAAATCAGTCATGTGATGACAAATTCCCATTAGATTCAGCATATTCTTGTCAGTGTTCTCTGCTTTCACTGGGATATTTTGACTGGGAGAAGAGTGAAGCATTGATCATGGAGTTGTTGACATGGACTGACCTTTCTTCAAGTTTAGCCACCCTGAAGATCATGTAATGCAACCGGCTCCATTCCAGAGGTTTAATGCTGTTAATGTAGACATTCTCACCTCTGGCATTAAAGCTACACTAAACCTTTGAAATTACTCACTTACCATCCCCTGCCCTCACCCAGCCAAACTCTTGCCTTTCAAAAGCTAGTCAGTTTGCTTTAGATATAAACAAAACTGCAACATAGCTCACAAATTTTAAAAGTGTTTTTGGGCAGCCAGCTTTATATATACTACACAGGCCTAATTCTGTTCTGTGCCTGAATATTTTTTTTAGGTTGTTGCTATTCAATTGAATCAAAATTTAGCCTGGTCTTACCAAACTGGGGACCAGAAAACCAAATCACAGTGGCTGTAAAAAGGTTCCAATGAATTGCGTTGTTCATATCTTTTAAACATTTATTCTTTAAACTTTTTACTGTGCTACACAGTGCTAGGCTTTCTACTTATACAACGCTTGCTTGACCTAGTTGCTTCATTTCATATGTACATTTTGTAAAGTTTGGGTAAATAGTATGCTGAAGCTGTCCTTCTTGGTCTTCAGTTCACTTCAGTTGCGGCAAGCTGAGTTCAAATTAACTCAGCAGGATGGAGAAAAGGCAGAGGAATCTTTCCCAGTAGGCTCAGGCAAAAGGAAACTGCTCCAGCCTTTTCTAGATTGTTTCTCTATTAATTCAATTTGCTTATTTATGGTCATAGACCAAATAAAAATATGTTAAAAAGTTACTATAACATAATAAAATAATACTAGCACACAAAGTTACAGCTAAAATCCATACATCATACGTGCCTACATTGGTTATAGGTGCACTAAGTACATTATATTTCTATCAAAAGTCCAAACATAAAATTTAAGATAGGTAAAATTTTATGAATTAAATGAATCAAAAGTATCTAAAATTCCTAAATTATATTTGCCCCTGTAGAGGGTGCAATGGCAAAGACACAAAACCTAGCCTCATTGATATCTTGCTTTCTCAACCATACTCCAATATTGCTTGGGCATATGTGTCCCAGTTTCATCTGTGAAATGTTGGAAGGTATGAGATTTCCAGGCCAAGACTTGAGATGTTGGGATGGCCTCATGCCAGCATCTTCATCCTTGAGGAGATCATCAATTATATGTGTTTTATTTTTAACTGACCTGGCATTACATAAGAGTAAGGTGAAGTTTTGTGACTTGGCTTACTCTCTCAGTTCCCAAAGCTGGCAGGGTGCCTGTAAGATGAGATAGGTATTCAGCATCCCTGTCTTCTTCCTCTATGAGAGCACATGGCCCCTTATATACCTATCAGGCAAAGAAAAGATGAAGGCTGCCCTGTTTAGTCCAGTACCAGGAAACTTGGGCCTGGTCCTGCAGTGGAATAGCTGTTCTTCTCTTCAGGTGCCAGGCAGCAAGCAGCATTCCCAGAGGAATGATAGCAGGGTTGGAAATGCTGTCTTTTCCTAGTATGCTGGTTCCCTCCAGCCACTCAGGCAACCCCTTATATCCCTGTCAGGCAGGGAAATAAGTGGAAGTTGTCCTGGTTAGCCCAGCACCTGGAGGCTTGGACCTGGTCCTGCAGGGGAGTAGGTGTTCTTTTCAGCTACCAGGCAGCAGCTTTCCCAGAAGGACAATAACAGGGATGGAAATGCTGTCTCCTCTTTGGATTGTTGCCCTGAAATTCTTCCACCATCCCTTAGGACTGGAAAAGAAGAGATCAGGGCCTGAGATTTACTCAATTCTGTATGGCTAGAAAATGTTATGATCTGCCCCACCTTTAGACTTCAAAGATTAGTGTGTTGTGTTCTGACAGTTTGATCAGTGTAACTTTATTAACACAGTAAGGATGAGCAGAACTGCACTGACTTTTACCTCTGTTGAAGGCAGCTGGACTGCAAATAGAAAGTTTTACCTATACAGGTGCGTAAAAGCTTCTTCAGATGTAATAGCACAGAGACTTCTTGAGAAATTCTGTGTTCTCTGCCTAAGAAACAGGGCAGTTAGCCTCACCCAGGACGGAGATAGCCAGGATCTCAGTAGAAGTTACCTTGTTGCTGCTAAAGGATCTGAAATTTTATTTCCTGTCTTTTACCACTTTTGTCCCCAGTCCCCACATGGCCAAGAAGGGGAATGGCCTCTGTTTGCATTCATATCCCTCTAGACTGTCTTAACTGACAACAGAAATAACATCTGAGACAAAATGTAGGTCTGTGACTTTAAACCATCACTTTTCTTCTCCTGTATGATTTTTAACATCTTTGTCTATGGAAGAAGACAGTGAAACCTCAAAAGCTTTCATGGTGTGTTTTATGCTTTTAAGTTGGCCCAAAAAATGGTATCACTGTTTTGTAGATCTTGGATTTTGTTGTATCATATAATCCCATGGTTGCAATTTATTAAAAACAAGGGTGAACATTGTGGGTTTTTTGTATGTAATATCTATTTTTGACTACCATTGTTGTTGTAGTTGCATGGTATATTGGAAACAGCACTATACCCGAATGTCTTCAACTATAACTATGTATGAAAATCTCCTACAACATCTGGGTGTAAATGACATAAATTTTCTTAAATAAACCAAGGATCATTCTGGCCTCTGAGGAGGTGATACTGCACCCAGCTCCTCTCCCCAAGCTGAAATAATTTCTCTTCTGTTCCTTTCTAGCACAATGGCTTTGTCTAGGTTTGCTCCAGTTTGCTCTCCTCCTTCAAGACAGCTTGACACAAGAAAGGAAGAAAGAACAATTGGGCTTCTTTTTTGTGTGGTCTTTGAAATAATGTAACAACAGCAACTATCCCGCATTCTGCTTTCATCCTGTTATGAAATAGTGGCTAATTTATTTGGCTAAATCAATATAAAATGATTTGTATACCAAAAATGCTTTATAATACACTTAGCTGTTCTTATTCCCAGACTTCTTCAGTTAATAGCAGATTTTGATGGATGTTGTGGTTAATCCATCAACTGCAGAAAACCATGACAAAATCTGCCAGATATCACTGATGGAAATGCTCATAGTTTTATACAAGAAGAAAAATTGCATCAACATTCTGCGTGTGAGGAAGGTCTCTCACACACTGTAGCACAATGTTTACTTTTAGGCTTAATCTGTAATGACCATTTCCACCACTAGAGATTATAGGATTTTTCCCTTTTATCATTTCTCAGATTTATTCTGTACCATTTTCCACTTCTCATGAACTACAGTTTGAAGAAACTTTCTCAAAAAACTAAGCATGCAGAGCCTGCCATAGCTTTCAGACAATTTTTTTTAAAAAGTCATCTCCCTAACTGTTAAATGAGTAGGGATGAAATTCCTCACTAAATTTATTCTTTCAGGTAGCAATGAGTAATTCCAGCAGTTTTCTTATCACCGAGAGAACCTTTGAAAACCACTCTGCTTTTGAAGGCTACTCATAATTCGGAACTTATTTTACACAAATTTGCAGGTGGTTGTTACGTGAAGAAAACAGTACTTTCCTTGCAGGAAACTGCATCTTATTTTGGGTAGAAAATAATATTTCAATGCATAAATATTAATTCTTGTTCTGAAAATGCTATTTTCTATGCAAATAAACTATGTATGAATTTTACACATAATAAATCCTCAACTGCAACATTTTCTGTGCAAGAATTAATATTTCGGTACTGCAATATTATTTTCTATGCAGAAAATGCTATTTTCTATACAGAACAACATGAGCAAATTTTGCACAGAAAAAGTCCCAAATAGCAAAGATTCTTGTCAGTCCAGGATTCTCCTTGTCATGGTTTCTCTACACTCAAGAAACACATTTTTGATCATTTTTAAAGTATTTTTGAATATTCTTTCCATCCCTATAAATAAGTACCATTCAGCGGCTCTGTATGTAGCAACAACATTATATAACATGTCTAATAGTTTGGCTCTTTATAAATATTATTACTATGGTTCAGACATATCCAGTGATAGCACTAGATATTTCTTGATATCAAACTTATTTGGCCTTCACTTGACCTTTTTCTGCCACTCTGCTCCACGTGTTTGCGAGGCCACCGGACAAGCACGTAAACAGGCGCGGCCGGTTAATCGTTGGACATTCCAAACCCCACTTAGGCAGGCAGATTAATGCCACTCTGTTGCTTCAGGGACCTCTTTTGCAGACACACCTTGCTTAAACGCGACTTTACACAAAGACACTCAGCCTCAAGCCGGCACTCTCGTAATGCTAAGCCATTTGCATACTGGCTACTCTATTGTCAAATCCGCGCTAAGATGACCATGCAAAACTTGACCTTTCCCAAAGCGTTGTCCTGCTCCAAACTCGCATTATTCTCACCGAGTATGGCATGGCCTGTAGGCACAATCCATCCTATAAAAAGCCTCTGATTCCAAGTCCTCCTCGGACAGCTTGGATTGCTCCTGAGTTCCATCCAGCCCTGCTGCCACTGTGTCCAGTGAGTGGTCCCCTCAGCGAACCGTGCTGAGCTTTCTTCCCTGCAATCCTCCGTTTTTCTCCAGGACTACGAGATAAGGTGTCGTATCACCCATTTCCCCTGAAAACTTTCATTTCTAATTTCTAGTTAGCTGTGCGCTTGTGTTGTCTTTTCTGTATTTGTCCTTTAATAAAGATATCATTTTTACTATTTTAAAACTTGTCTGACCACTCTTCTGACCTGACCCCGTAGACATTGGGTTACAAGATCCCTGCCAAGTTACCCTGCCTCTCATTAGCTTAAGAGAGTGCTTGAGTTAATTTCCCCATCTTGTGTTTTTGCTTGATTATTTGGGCGCCCCTCCCGGGACCCCCAAAATACAGGGTAACAGTATAACATCCAAAATTAACTGGGGCTGAATTATTACTAAAGTTTCTTTGGGTATAAACCTGCAGTAATCTCTGTACTTAATAAAGTGGAAGATCAAGACCCCACATTGGTCAGTTGCTAGAGTAAAAGGGACATGAATACCAGCCTTTCTCCCAGCACTCATGCAGACATTGCCCTAGCCTTTCTGCATTGAGTGGGAAATTCCAGTTGTGAATATGTTCAAATGATCCACTTAGACTCCTCCCTGGGATCAGAGCTCTGTGTCATTCAGCTCCCAGTTGTCCAAAGAATTGAAAGTATGTTCAAGCTAACATTTACAGAATCCCCTCTAAGTGTTCCTCATGTACCAGGGAAGATTGAAATGAAGTTAGTGCATATGGGAGTGCATTTGGGGTCTGCTCTGTGGAGGATTCCATAGTCGTCTGAGCCGTCCACATATGTTATCTTTCCATTTATTCTCTAAATGCTCAAGTATTTAGGTATATGGGTATTAAATCTATAGCCTGTATTTAAATTAAGCATTTTTAAAAGTCTGCCTAGCTTTCTGAAGAAAAAGCATTCCCACCCAGACTGGGAAGAAGTTGAGCCCTTCCACATACCTCCCTACCCCTGAAAATCCCTCTCCTCCATTGCTCTTTCCTCTGAAGGCACTCCCTGCTGCAAATAGCAGTTATGAGAGAAAACAGCACTGGGGTGGAAATGATTAAATCTCCCTTACTCTATATTTATTAAATAGATGTAGTTATCAGAGATTAATTTTCCCATAGAACACTAATGTGTTTTTATTGATATCTTGGAAATTACTGATAACATCAATAGTGCACCGAACTTGGATTCAGGGAGGAATACCTAAGCCCAGTTTGTTGCTCAGGAGCAAAGCTCACTGCCTGGCCATGGACCAAATTTAACAGTATCTGAAATTTTTTTTTCAGCCTTCCCTCTGATTTATTGTGGGTATTGGGAGCCACCCTTTGGACATTACTGAAATTGCAAGCTTCATTAAAATCTCCCTTCAATTCAGATTGACACCTTATGAGCTTGCTTTTACAAATGCGTTGCTTATTAATTTGGCACACACTGGAAGACTTTTAAAGTACTACCCTGGGGAACAGTATTGCATATACTATATATATACCTCACAAGGGGTGTTGGGAATGATTAATTACTGTTTACACACATTTTGAGCATGTAAAATATAGTTGGCCATTAATTACATGCTGTGCCACACACTTTCTTGTCATACTCACACAATTCAAGTGTGCATTTAAACTAAACAAGCATTTATTCATGTTCTCTCATTTCCCCTTCTGAAATCCTGCAGGTGCAGAATTTTTTTTTAAAAAAACCCTACTCTGTCTGTAAATTGGTTATTTGCCCTACAATATAGTTACAAAAGTGAGTATTTACCCAGTCAAGTATAATATAAAGAAGATAAGATCAGCAGATTTGCAGACTCTTTGCAGTCTATTTCATGATTTTATAGACTCTCCTTAGGCTTACCCATATTCCAACTCGGTGACATAAAGATGTTGCTCAAAGATTAACGTAAGGAGAATATTGAAATGGATCTGCCCATCAGATGGTTTGATTAATGGGTATCTTACAAAACAACGTTAAGCAATAAAAAAGGAACTGGACTAAATGGGGGGAGGGAAGTTAGAACAAAGATTTCTTCTGTGAAGTCAACAGCCATTCAAAACTGCCCTAAAGTAAATGGAAACACACACATTCCTTTCTGTACATTTTCAGCATTTAACATGATGTAATTTATTTCTATAGCTTTAAGTCATGCATGGCAGCTAACAGCAGAGTTCCAACCAGTTCTAACAGGAACCTGTAAGTCTGCAGTGAACAATGAAAGAATATTCTCAATTTTATCCTTCGAGAACATCCTGCACTCCAACATCTTTATACCTCTTGTGCATATTCAAAATATTTCACATGACTTTTCTCTCTAGTCTGTATTATTACTACCAGTAGAAGGTGGGATGACTCTACAAAAAGTGTATTGGCTAAGGCTACCTACTAAGGTCATGGCTGAAGTAAAGCATCCATGGATGAACTAAGGCCATAGTGCTACAAAGGGTGAGGGAAACTTCCCCATATCCGCCATTTCCACACCATGCATTATTTACATTCCGCGGTCATGTCTCCCCTCACTTGTGTATTTTTTATACTAAACAACCCAAACATTTTAACTTTTTTCCCCATAAGAGAGTTGTTTCCTTGATCATTTTTGTTGCTCTTTTCTGCAGTTTTTTCCCCAGTTGTACAATATCCTTTTTTTTTTTTAAGTGAAGCAACCAAACCTTCAATCTGTATAACAACAGCATGATATTGGTAATTTTATTTTCAATTCCTTTTCTGATCATGTCTAATATGGAAGTTTCTTTTAAAAGAAGGAAAAAAAACAGACAGAAACACACTTGTCAACTTTTACCTCAAGTTATCCACCATTGATTCGAAGACTTACTCTCAGTCAATCACAGCTGTCAACTCAGATCATTTTAGTATACATATAAAATTGGGGAGGGGATTCACATCATTTGCCCGAGTCTCATTTAAAATTTTACTGCCTTTTCTTCCAATTTTGAAACATCCTTTTTTGGAACTCTTCTTCATCTGTTTTTGTTCTCCCCTCGTAAATGCTTACCTGGACCTATGCAGCAAATAATCCTATGGGGAGGGTAACTACTTGATGGTCTCCATGATAGAGACCAGAGTGTGATCTGTGGTTGGTGTCTGGCACTAGATCACACCACATAGAATCATAGAGTTGGAAGAGACCCCAGGGGCCATCCAGTCCAACCCCCTGCTATGCGGGAACACACAGCAGAGCACTCCCAACAGATAGCCATCCAGCCTCTGCTTGAAAACCTCCAAAGTAAGAGACTTTACCACACTCTGAGGCAGCATATTCCACTGACCATCAGAAAGTTCTTCCTGAGGTTCAGATGGAATCTCCTTTCCTGCAGCTTGAATCCACTGCTCCTTATCGTAGTCTCTGGAGCACTGGAAAAAAAGCACACTCCCTCCTTGACATAACATCCCTTTAAATATTTAAACATGGCTATCATGTTGTTACCCTGTTTACTGGGGGTCCCGGGAGGGACACCTATATGCGCTCTCAATTAACTAAGTTTGGGGAAATTAACTAGAGCACAAGTTGGCAATGCGAGAGGTAGGGCAACGCAGTGGAATCTTTTACCCAATGTCTACGAGGTCAGGCCAAGCCAAGGAGCACCACCAAGTTATAAGAATAATTGAGATTTTTATTAAATACAGACAAACAGTGTATGCAACACACGCACTCAGATAACTATAGAAAATAAAGGTTGGAGTGGTATAGAGGGATTTTGAGAGGGATTGTTGAATAGGGTGATACGACACCTGTCCTGAAGATTGAGTTTGTTGGTATGGAGTCTCAGTACGTGGGACTGAGAGGACAGTTCGCCAAACAAAGCGGCAGCAAGGCTGGATAGAAGTCCGGAACGATCCGAGGAAGATCTCAGAATCAGGGGTTTTTTATAGGGAGAAATATAACTGCAGGCTATTCCGTACTTGGGGAAAACAATGAGTTTTGGATGTGAGACAAAGCTTTGGAAAGGTCAAAATTTAGCATGATTGAGTTAAGTCCGAATTGACAAAGAGGTAGACAGTATGCAAATGCTCAGTGCTTGGCAGTTGAGTATTCAGCTTGCCAAGTTGCCCGCTCAGGGCAGGGAGTCCTTTGTAAACAGCATGCATACATAATGAGGGTGTTTGCAGAGAGGTCTCCTAAAGCGGTGATCTGGCTATTTCTGGCCTGCCTGTACTGTTTTGGGATATTGCAGTGTTTGATGGCTGAACCTAGTTCTGTGCTTGTCCGGGGGCCTCACAAACATGTGGAGAGGGGTGGTGGAAGAGAGCCAAATTATTGATATCAAAATGATATCTAGCATCCTCAAATCCAGGCTAGCAAATGCAGTCCCCTCTTAACTTTTTCATCTGCAGACTAAACATACTCCGCTCCTTAAGCTGCTCCTCATATGACATGGCTTCCAGACCCTTCACCATTTTGGTCGCCCCTCTCTGGATACACTTCACCTTGTCAATATCCTTCTTGAATTGAGGTGCCCAGGATGACACAGCATTCCAGATGAGGCCTAACCAAAGCAGAATAGAGTGGTACCATTACCTCCCTTGATTTAGACACCATACTCCTATTGATTGTGTTGGCTTTCTTGGCTGCCACATCACACTGCTGACTCATGTTCAGCTTGTGGTCTAACAAGTCTCTTAGATCCCTTTCACAGATCCCAGCCATGTGTTCCCTGTCCTATATTTGTGCATTCCATTTTTTCTGCTTAAGTGTAGGTGTAGTGTAAGTGTAGTTTAGGTTTGTAAGAATGTCATGGGGGACAACATGGATGTTTGGAATCATTCACCACTATTCTGCAATGAACTCAGTTTTTCATGGTGTAATATTGTTATTTAAATTTGCAAAAAAAGAGTACATGTGATCACTTAGTAATTAAATCATGGTCTTAAGTCATCTCAAGTTTGCAACCTTGCTTACATATTGCAAATCTGTTCATACTCACAGGTCAAAATGTTTATTTGTCTGTCTGTAAATTCTGACAGCAGCTATTCTCCCTCTCAGTCTGATCCTTTCCAATTGAAAGTGCCAAAGATGGAACCAGGGACTTTGACATGCAAAGCAAATGCACTACTATTGAACTTCAGTCATGTCATGCCCTACCCTCACCTGTCCTTAAAGGCTGACACAGGAAGATTCCTTACTCAGAGAGACAATGCCCCTGTGACTCTGGACACAGAAACAATACAGCATGCGCTACTTCAGTGCTTGTATTACACAGACATTTGTACTAGGCTTTCACCTTTACTGTATCCATGGTACACAGGACAGTTCTATACTTTCCTGCTGCTTTCAGATAATAAATCTGATACAACAAATAATGTTGCCAGGTTCTGTGCAGCAGCACTTAAAATTAATCAGAGGGTAACCTGTGCCACAGACTAGACCTAATGAACATCTAGTTTGTTATACTGGAATATTCTTAAATTGATGGATATGGTGTTTCACATACTACCCTCAATGCTTCCCTATATTCAACTAATACTTCTACCTTCACACACACACACACACACACACACACACACACACACAATCTTCTATTTTTAATTGACTGTGCCGGCCTTCTCATGCTGGTCTATTAGCATAATATTCTTTGTTGCTGCAATTATCTAGAAGGGGCACTTTTTCATGTGTGGTGAAATTGTAACAAAGAAAAGAAATTTTCAGTGATGGTACACTGTTTGATGGAAGAAATTTTCAAACCGAAGATTCAGTTGAAACCTGAACTATTTTTACTGGGACTGATGGATGACCAGATTAATGAGATTATTATTAATGTCCTATGAAGAGTGGCTTAGGGAGCTGGGTATGTTTAATATGCGGAAGAGAAGGTTAAGAGGGTGTTACCCTGATTTCTGGGGGTCCCGTGAGGGACATCTAAGTGCACTCCAAATTATGCAAGTTGGGGAAATTTGCAAAGAGCACAAGCCAGCAATACGAGAGGCAGGGCAACGGAGCGCGATCTTCTACCCAATGTCTACGGGGTCAGGCCGAGTCAAGGAGTGAACAGAAGTAAATAATAATTGTTGTTTTTATTAAAATACAGCCAAACAAGTGTATGCAACACATTCACACAGAGAATGGTAGAAATAAAAGGCTGGAGTGGGATAGAGGGATTTTTAGAGGAGGTTTTGGTATGGGTAATACTACACTTGTCCTAAAGCCTGAGAGATCTGAAGACGGAGTTCATAAATATGGAATTTCTCAGTACGTGGGACTGAGGGCAAGGCTCGCCAAGCAAAACAGCAACAAGGCAGGATGGAAGTCAAGAGTGATCTGAGGAAGCTCTCAAAGTCAGGGGTTCTTATAGAGGAAAATGTGGCCGTAGGCTAATCCGCACTTGGGGAAAACAATGAGTTTTGGGCTGGAGACAACGCCTCCGAAAGGTCAGAATTTTACATGATTGGGTTAAGTCCGAATTGTCAATAGAGTAGCCAGTATGCAAACGCAGAATGCTCGACAGATGAGTATTCGACTAATCAAGCTGCCTGCTTGGGGCAGGGAGTTCTTTGTAAGTAGTGTGCATACATAATGTGGTACTTGCCTTGAGGTCTCCTGAAGCGGCAGGTTGGCTATTTCTGGCCTGCCTGTATTTGTTTGGGATATTTCAGCAATTAGCGGCAGTGCCTGTATGCGAGCTTGTCTGGGGGCCTCGCAAGCATGTGGAGAACAGAGGGGTATAGTAGGCCAAATTATTGATATCAAATGATATCTAATATCCTACAAGTCTGGGGTAGAAACTGTGGTAACAAGGGGACATGATAGGCATGTTTAAATATTTGAAGGGATAACATGTTGAGGAGGGAGAGGACTTGTTTTCTGCTGCTCCAGAGACTAGGATAAGGAGCAATAGATTCAAGCTGCAGGAAAGGAAATTCTACCTGAACCTCAAGAAGAATTTCCAGATGATCAGATCTGTCTGGCAGTGGAATATGCTGCCTTGGAGTGTGGTAGAGTCTCTTTCTTTGGAGGTTTTTAAACAGAGGCTGGATGACCATCTGTTGGAATGCTTTGATGTGTGTTCCTGCATAGCAGGGAGTTGGACTGGATGGCCCCGTGGTCTCTTCCAACTCTATGATTCTATGATTAATGTATAACTTGTTATAATTATACACTATATGACAACAACAGTGAGAATACTGAATGCACAGAAAGGGAAAGATCCCACTATAATATCTTAAGATGACTGGACCTTGAATCTGGTGGATATGGCAGAAATGGACAACAGAAAAGTTTACAGCTTCAATGAAATTACCTTAATGAGAGAAGGTTCTTTGACAGAATGTCACGTGGGCATGCCCCATGACATAGTTCATGACGAACAAGGCTTGTTGATTATGTTTTCTAATACTGTATGCAACAAGCATGTTGTAGGAGGTAGTTATTGCTGTATGTATATACTGGAGTTTAGTTGTCAATAATTGCTCTTATATTGAAATGTCTTTTGCTGTATGCTTTGCCTGTCTATGACATATATAGCAGGTCCTGCTATGTATTAAGCAGGTCCGGTTAGTAAGTGCTGTTAGTCATGTTTGATGGGTTATTATTTGCCTTGCTTGATTGCATCCATATTATATTGTATGTCTGTCTGTCTGTCAGCTTGAATAGAAAGTAGGGCATGTGTAGGGGGTTGTTTTATGGTATTAGGAAGAAAGAATAATGGGATATGAACTGTAGCATAAGAAAACTGTATTGTATAAGATGATGGGATAAGTGGGGAAACTTAAGGCAATAACAGTAACAGAACAGTTACTGAAGGCGCTTTGATGGATAATCAGATGCCAAACTAGCCTTCAAAGGTTGTTTTATTATCTAGCCTAACTGTTACTATAGTTCAGGCCTACCCGGTGATAGCACTAGATATCTCTTTTTGATATCAAAATCATTTGGCCTTCCTTTGACCTTTCTCTGCCAACCCGCTCCACGTGTTTGCGAGGCCACCGGACAAGCACGTACACAGGCGCGGCCGGTAAGTGTTGGACATTCCATTCTCCACCTAGGCAGGCAGAACAAAGCCCCACCATTGCTTCAGGGACCTCCCTGCAAACACCTCCTGCTAAGCGCGACTCTAAACAAAGACACCCGGCCTCGCGCCGAAAGTCTGACAATGCCAAGCAATTTGCATACTGGCTATACTATTGTTAAACCTGCGCTAAGCTCATCATGTTAAACTTGACCTTTGCCAAAGCTTTTGTCCCGCTCCAAACTCACATTGTTCTCACCGAGTATGGCATAGCCTGTAGGCACAATTCACCCTATAAAAACTCCCCGATTCCAAGCCTACCTCAGATTGCTCACTCTCCCCGTCCGGACCTCTCGTCCCATTCGGATCGCTTTGGACTTCCATCCCGCCTTGCTGTCGCTTTGTCTGATGAGCTCCCCTCAGCGAACCACGCTGAGCTTCCTTCCCGCTTCTTCAGGAATACAAGAAAGGTGTCGTATCATCCATTTCCCCTGAAAACTCTTATTTTCAATTCCTAGTTAGCTGTGTGCTTGTGGTGTCTTTTCTGTTGTTCGTCCTTTAATAAAGATATCATTTTGCTATTTTAAAACTGTCAGACTGCTTGACTGACCTGACCCCATAGACATTGGGTTACAAGATCCCTGCTAAGTTACCCTGCCTCTCACTAGCTTAAGAGAGTGCTCCAGTTAATTTCCCCAACTTTGTGTTTGTGTTTTGGTTATTTGGGCGCCCTCCCAGGACCCCCAGAGAACAAGGTAACAGAGTGGTGGAGAATGTGGGCAGCTCCTGTACCCCTAATCTGAGAAGGAATCTGGAACCTCCTCAGAGCGGGCGGTACCAACCTAGGGAACGGTCAGTTGAATTGTTTTAGAACGCTGATAGGCAGGCTAGTGTATGTGTGAGTTGTGTGTGTATGAAATAGTTCTATCGGGTGGAAATCTGTCCCCCTTTTCTTTGTCTTGTCCTGGGAATCACCTCCCCATCTTGGGTCTGTCGCGGGCTGGGATGCTAAGTGTTGAGGTTTAGCACGTTAGGAACAGTCCACACACATCCAACATTCTAGCAGCAAGGCACACAAAAAGCACTTACGGAAGGAGCAACCCCCCTGTACTCCTTCCTTTGTCCACCCCAAGTTTTGAAGTTTGCTCGTTAGTTTGGAGAAGGCACAGGTGCGTCCCAGCTTCTCAGAGTTCTCAGGTACGTCCCAACTTTGCTAGCAGTAGGTGCGGGTGGATCTTCAACCTAGTTTAGGGTTTAGAGGTTTGTCCCGAGGTGTAGGAAGGGTCCCCTCACCCAGAAAACCAGTTAGGGACGGTTTGGCTTTGGTTCCTTGCCTCTTTTTCCCTGCTGCTTGGCCAGGCGGCGTAGTAAGTTCCTTTGTGTTCGCCACCCCCCTTCAGGCAGGCGGAGATACTCCCGAGGGTTCCCTGGGTCTAGTTGACCTCCCCGTCCGCCAACTGTTTCCTTGTCCTCTCGTCCCCAGTGCTGTCAAGGTGTAAAACCAGGCTTGGGTGTACCAGAGTGACTTTATTTGGGTAGGCTGGAGATTGGTTCCTGTCCCTCTTTCCTAGAGTAGTTCCAGAGAGTTCGTTTCCCAAGTTCCCCCAAGGGGCCTAGGTGGCCCTACCCGTCACTCCAGTTCCTGGTCCCTTGTTTCATGTGTAGTAGTGAAGGTTAGCTGTGTTTGGTAGGAAAATGGCTAAGGAGAGCCCCATTGTAGTCAACCACCTCATGTGTGAGGAGGAGGTCCGAGGTAAAATAGAACGGTGAGTTTTGAGTAAGGGGAAATGCCCCTGGAAGGACTCTGTCTTCCAGTTGGCTGATCCTTTTACCTCCCTCCGTGAAGCTTATGCCCTGGCGCGTAAATCAAAGAACCCATTCGGGCCATCGAAGGATGCGTTGGCTGCTTGGGGACTTTGGCTTGCGGCCAGAGACACAAGCTGTGCCCTAGTTGAGACCCGGGGAAGGCTAGCCGAAGTAGAAAAGGAAAACACCTGGCTTCAGGCCGCGATTGAGGCGTTGCGGGCAGACAAAGTAACGTCTGCGTCTGTCATGTAGGCCTCCGCCCAGAAACCTGGTGATCTGACTGGTAGCCCAGACTTGGGAGGAGAAGGCCCATGCCTTAGAGGCTGAGCTGGATCATGCCCAAGCTGCGACCAAGTTTATGGTTGGGCAGGTCAAGGAACAGCACAAGGCTGTTAGTCATGCGGCTTGCCTTAAACAGATTGCTGCACTGGAGAGTCAGCTCCAAACACGCAAGGCCCTGATATCAGCTGTGTGCCTGGAGCTGCTCCCCTCATTTGCCCAGGATTTGTCCAGGGAGCCCCTGCCAGAGGAAGCTTTGGCCTCCCCTCCCATTAATCCAGACTGGAGCGACCCTAAGATCCCAGTCCACCCCGTAGAGACGCGGTCCATGACACGCAGGACCGTCCCCACAGGAGAAGGTAGTTCCGAGAGATCAGAAACCCAGGAGACACAGGTCACCGAGACTAGAGTCCCCTGGCGTGCCACTGAGGCGAAGGCCATCGCAGACCAATTGGGTCCCCTAACTTGGTCCACCGGTATCATGTGGCTGAATGCAGTGATACATTTTCACTTAATAGCCAATGGTCAGGACCTGACCCAGTTGGCCCGTCTCTGCATGTCCCCATCTGAGCTTCCTACTCTCGAGTCGGCCGTGTCAGCTCGAGGCCTGGTTAGGCTCAAGGCCCATGACTGGATGAGAGAGGTAGTGAAGATCCTTTGGCCCGGACAGAGTGCGAGTGTGCTCTACATCATGGAGAAACAGGGTCCTCGTGAGAACCCTGAGGCTTACGTGGCGCGGAAGCAGC
>CAOLHI010005699.1:0-58121 GCA_948474755.1 Ctenosaura bakeri
ATGGAGAGCGCATCTTCGGAGGTGGTCTCCGTTGCACATGATGGAGTCTGGCTTCGGATCGAGATGTCATCACCCTCTGTGGACAAGTGGGAAGACTAAAGAGAAGAGGAGAAAGAAACTGGTGAAGACCTCTCCCACAAAATCACTAGGCCCTCTGGATGTAATTCCCACCAGCCCCTTGGCCAACATAGCCAATGGCGAGGGACGCTGAGAGTTGCAATCCAGCAACAGATAAAGGATTGGAGAGTTCCCAGTCGTGATATATCTCCATTCACAGCAGATGTCTTAACCTTCCTCTTCCATTCCTACAAGTGCCAGTGGCCATGAGAGGGGCTGCATTTGGCCTTCCTGCTTGCCATTATCTTGGCCAGAATTGCTAGCGAGCTCACAGCCCTCTGCTACGACTGCTACTGTCTTCCACAGAGACGATGTAGTCCTCTGACCTGAGATAGCCTTTCTACCAAAGGTGGTACCAGACTTTCATCTGAGCCAGGTGATCGTCCTCCCCACCTTCTACCCCCAGCCAACCTCACCCACAGTCCCTACACCGCCTTGATGTCAGGCACAGCCTAGCCTACCATGTTCAGAGGGCAGCCTCCTCTAGCTGCACCAACAGACTCTTTGTGTGCTATGCCAGTCCCAGGAAAGGAAAGCAGGACTCCATACAATGCCTTTCCAAGTGTGCCTCGTATGCAATCAACTTGCCTACGACCTGGCAGGCCAACCAGCACCCCATTCTTTCCAATCGCACTCCACCAGGGCCATCACTATTTCAGCCACCTTTCTCCATGATGTCCCATGAATTTTGCAGAGCAGCTACCTGGCCACAACCCTCCGCCTTTATAAGCCACTACAGACAGGACTGCAGAGCCACAGCAAATGTGACCTTTGGACAGGCTTCCCTGTTCTCCAGTGACCTGCCCACCATCTTCTGGCAAGCTCTTCAATCATCCGGGTGTGTGAGGCACAGAGACCACAGTGAAGAAGAACACGTTGCTTATGGTTCTTTGAGTGGTCATCACACAATCCCACCCTCCTTACCCTCTTTTGGGTTCCTGGATCTCCATAAACGGACTTCGAAACTGAGGAGCAGCATGGCAGGCTCGGCTGTGCATGGTACATGAGAGGGACAGGGCCTCCACTAAGCTGCTCAGCTCTATAACTTTCCAAGATGGGTCTCTGTGCAGGCACTAAAACCCATGTGTGTGAGGGCACAGATGGCCACTCAAAGAAACACAGTTACAGGTAAGCAACCTGGTCATTTTTGCGGGGGGGGGACAGCAACGCAAGGAATCCAGGGGCTACAAAGGAGCCCTCCATGGACCACCCAATTCCCATGTCAGCAAGAAAGTGAACAGCCTCTAGGATGCTATTGACTGGCTGCTGCCGTTGTCCCTTTTCTTTCTTGACTCATTTGTTTTAAAAAAGCAGGACTCAAGCAACTGAGCAATGCCTTTTTAACCACGGCAGGTGACCCAATAAATGGTATTACTGATCTCTTTATTTTTTTGACTGTGCACATGGACTGCACACAGCCATATTTCCTTTTTACAAGTAAACCAAAAGTGCTGCAATATCCTTCCTGCCCACCAGCTGGCACTAAGCGCTCGCTCATTTCCATTCTGAGCAATGCCAGGGTTTTGCGTTCTCTTTCAAGGGCATAAAACTCCTTTCTGATTAAACAAGGCTACGGAATCAGTGTGAAAGGGCACAAGCTGCTTCACTATTGTGTGCTTCTTTTAAAAATAAAAGTATTTGGGGCTCAAAGAGCACCATGTTCTCCAAACTGATTTTTTTTTTACTCTCTAGCAGAAACAGATTGCAGATACATGGGAATAATGGGAATGCATTTTGCACATGCCCAAAGACACCCTCTCCCTATGATGAATCAGATTTCCTATGTGTCTTCAAATAATTCCAAAAAGGGAATTAAGACACAGATCAGAGTCTGAGCCAGTGAATTTTGTGTAGACAGTGCTGACCAACTTAGGCCATTTCCACACTAGACTGTTATAATGCTATTATTTCACTGGCCCCTCCCAAAACTGCAAACCCCAGGATTCCATAGGATGTTGCAAGTGGAATCATTGCACTATAACAGGCTAGTGCGGAAATGTTCAAAGAGAGAGAAGGGGATCATTTTCATGGGAGTTAGCAGTCAGAGGAAGGGAAGGGAAGCTGCAGAGAAGCAAAAGGACAAAGTGCAGCTGGCTACAGCCAAGGTAAATATGACAGGAGCGGAGAAGAGCAAACCGACACACACCCACACGCAAAAGCTAAGCACAAGATGGCATTTCCTCTGCAGAACTACTTCCCCAGGCAGAGGAGGGAGCTCTCCACCGGATTCTCCTCCACCAGCCCGATCCCCTCCTGCACCAACGCAGACATTCACAACGGCACAAGACCAGTGCAGGTTTGTGACACGTGGACAGAAGGAAAAGAAAATCCAGATCTTCATTGTGTTTTGGTTTGATTTAAAGCACAGAGAAGAACCAAATATTTTTAAACACAGCCTCTGTCGGGAGAACAAGAAAAACAACCCGCTGGCTAGTGACATTGATAGGCAGGAAGGTGTGACAGCCAAGAGTTAGCAAATGAGCCAACGGGAAAAATACGCAGTAACATTGCAATGGCAAGATGTGATGAGCACACACACACACACGCCAGCTGCCCCCAAGGGGAAGAGCTTACCTGGATGCTGCTGGCGTCGCTGTGGTCCCAGGCTCTCTTGGTCTGCTTCTGTTTCTCTAAAAAGCAACAGCAAAAAAGACATCGTGGGTTGGACCGGGGAGCCCCGGACGTCCCCGAACCATGAGCCAGAGTGTCTGAAGCAGTGAGTGCCAAAGCAGAGCAAGGACTCAGCAGGAAGGAGTCTAATTCCGGCGGCTCGTCTCTCCTGCTCCCCTGGAACTGGCAGGGTCACCCGCTCTGCTCTGTCCGTGACCCAGTCCAGCCTCCTCTAGGGAGCCGACAGGAAGCAAAGGCAGCCTCCCGCCCTCACTGACCCCGGGTGCCACAGCCCTTGGACTCTGATTTTTGATGCTGCAACCTTCCCATCCCTTGTGCGCAGCTGCAAATGCTTAACCCCCATTTGACAAACATGGTTCCACTTGTGATGTGGCCACAAGCACAGCGGAGGGCAGGGCAACCAGAAGTGACCATGCTTTTCCAAACACAGCCCAGAGAAATTGACAGTAGTTAATTGGTAGAGTGTAGAGAGTTCTATTCAGTGAATGTACAATTTAATAAACGTAAGAGGAGAGAGAAATCCCCATGACTACCACTGCCATAGTTGGAAGAAACTCCCACAATCACATGTCCAACTGTCATGGCCACCAGTTATTGCAAAGAGAAACTCCCATGGCCACCGGCATCACCCCCTAGGGCTGCCACTGTCCTGACATGGAGAAATTCCCACGGCCACCACTGTCCAGATTCCATGGCCACCATTGTCCAGATGGGGAGGCATGTGAGACACCAGTTACAACCACCACTGTCACAGTGGGGGGAAATCCCCATGGACCCCACTTTTCACCCATGGCCAGTGATTGTGACAACTAGGAGATTCTGGGAACTGAACTCCAAAGGGAAAAAAAATTAAAAGTTTCTTTCCCAAGCTCCAAACCAGGTAAAGAAAATAGATTGTTCAAAAATTCTGACACACTTGCAAGGACTAATCTTTTGAAAGAAAGGGCCTTCAGCAGGGTGCTGTTGGCTACAACTGCACTGTTCTTAAACTGCCGCCTACTTCTTTTTAGATTTTTAATTGCAAGTTCTGCTTTATATTGACAGTTGACTTGTATTTTAATGACAACCATGGTGTGTTTCAGCCACACTATATCCATTTTCATTGAGTCTCCGGGTTTTGGGGAGGACGAGGGAGTCAGGATATAAACGGAGGTTTAACTGGCAATGCCAGCAGAGCCAAGGTTCTGAAATACCGAAAGGGCACGGAAAGGGTCTGTGTGCCAAGGCCTGCCACCCTGCCCACCCCAGCACCTGATACCTTGGTCCTGTAAGGACTTGAGCCCAGCCTGGGCCTGGATGTGCAGCTCCTCAAGGTGTGGGGGGCGGCTGCTAGGGAAGAAGACATTGTCCGGCCGCTCGTCCCCTGCCTTGTACTGGACGCTCAGCCGCTTCTCATTCTCTGTTTTGGCAGCCCCTGGAAACAGAAGAGATGGTTTGGGTCAGCCGGCTGCGGGTTTCGTTCGAATCCTGGAATCTTTCACATCACAAGTCCAAAGGGTGGATTTCTGCTCTGTTGAGATCCTTTAGCCCAAAGGATTCATAGAGGGCATGGAGACACATGAAGGGTGTGCTTCCATATTACACAATTATAGTGCTTTGGTTACCTTTCCAACTGCCAAGGTTCCATCCTATGGAATCCTGGGATCTGTATTTAGCCCTTAAAATTCTCTGGCACATGGATTTTGCTGCAGTTTAGGAACGCATGCTAGAAAATTCTAAACACCTCACCAAACTACAGATTTCCTTATCTGAAAATTCAAAAACCTCCAAAACCTGAAACTATTTCCAGTGGGGGCAAAAAGAGAGAGCCTGAGGATCTAAGAGACGAACACGCAGGAGGGCTAAGCCACCGCCCTGAAGATGGAAGTGGGCGGCTGGTAGCAGAAAGAGAGAGGCTGAGGACCTGGGAAATGGCAGGAGGTGTGGATTCGCACGGAGAACTTTCTGCCATTTCACAGATCTTCGTTCTCTCTTCAGGCTCTGTCTCATACACAACACAAGTGGTGAACAAATGAGACGCAAGACTATTCCAAAAAAGTACTGAAAAAATATGAATTATGGAACACTTGTGGTCTCGGGCATTTTGGATAAGGGATACTCAACCTGTACCTATCTCCTAACTCTCACCTTGTTGTACAGTCACCGTTTTCAACAGCTGATAACTGTCAAAATGTCAAAATATTCTTCAATTAATCAGGTGCACTGGGACTAAATGTA
Source organism: Ctenosaura bakeri (assembly GCA_948474755.1). Taxonomy (NCBI): domain Eukaryota; kingdom Metazoa; phylum Chordata; class Lepidosauria; order Squamata; family Iguanidae; genus Ctenosaura; species Ctenosaura bakeri. The sequence goes on from CAOLHI010005699.1 coordinate 4,966, forward strand.
CAGGGCGTTGTGGTTTGAGCTCGGGATTGGGACTCTGGGAGATACAGGTTCAGATCCCTGCATGGAAATCCAGTGTGTGACCTTGAGCAAGTGACACTTTCTCAGCCTCAGAAGGCGGCAATGGCCACCCCCTCTGATAAAATCCTGCCAAGAAAGAGGGCTGCAATACATTGGAAGCCAACCTGAAGGCACATCACAATGGAGTTTGTAGTATGAGACCTTTTAGCAAGGGTAGTTGAGGGGCCTGACTTGCAGGTATAGTATTTTCAGTGTTCACAAGGACTCTGAGAGAACAGAGTTCAAATCCTCCCTCAGCCATGGAAACCCACTGGTGACCATGGGCAAGTCATGCTCTCTTAGCCTCAGATGAAGGTCATGGTGAGCCTCCTCCGAAGAAATCCCACCAAGGCCATTTCCGCACTAGCCTGTTCTAGTACTATTATTCCACTTTCAACATTGCACGGAATCCTGGGGTTTGCAGTTTAGAGAGGGGCCTCAAAGGATTCCAGAGGATGCTGAAAGTGGAATAATAACACTAGAACAGTCTGGTGTGGAAATGGCCCAAGAAAACCTTAGCAGAGGGTCACCACAGCTTGTAAAGAGCAAAAAGACAAATAAGAATGAGTATTTATTATGTAAAACAAATGCATAAAAAATGACCTGGGGTGAACTATTTTCAGAGCCCTGACTGAGGGAGAAAGGAGGAAGGATTTGGGCAGAAGGATGAAAAAATAAACCCAGAAACTCAGGCACATGAGTGGCATCTCTGCTGCAAGAGAGCAACAAGGTCTCGTAACCATGACAGCCTTCTGGATCTCTTTACAACCCTCCGCCGCCGGCCAGGGCAATCGGACACCATTGTCACTCCCACTCCCTCTCCCTCCTCCCAGTCGCCGCTCCAATCCTGTGCCTTTAAACCAGAGTCACGGAATAAGCGAAAGAACCCCAGGGCGCTTGTATCACATGACTGATACCAGAAATATCTGTGCACCTTTCATGCACACACACACATGTACAGAGCCGGCCGTGCAGGCAAGCTTAAAGGGGCAGTGCCCTGCACACTCTTCCGCAGGTACAACAAGCAATTGCAGAATGGATGGTGGGGAGGGAGAAAGAAAGGTGGCTTTGGTGGGGTTGCAAAGGGAAAAGCCAGAGAAACTGGAGAAGTCAAATGCATTTGCTTGTCTGCCACTTGCGAGCAGGAGGTGTTTGCGCAAAGGTTTCAGTTCAGAGGAAATTCCCTTCTGTTGAGTCAGGCTGTGGAACCAACTGCTTCGTCCCGGTTGGTTCCACAGCATCTCTGGGGGATCTCTGGCTTTTCCCTGGCTCACCTGGAATTGCTCAGGTCCAAATTACCTACACAAGGTTGCCATCCAGAAGGCTGGGACTACATCTCGTATATCCCATCCCCTAGCTATCAGGGAAGTGCAGTCCAGCCGTCCTTGGAGGAGATCAGGTGGGGGAATCCCGATATCCACAGCCTGGCACAAACAGGTCTGCAGGACTTGATGCAAGCAACCTGCCAGGCCCTATCCAGAGATGCTCAGGATTGTGGCTGAGACCTTCTGTGGACATCTCTCCCAGGCATTAAGCAATGGTTGGCTATTGTCATTGTATACCTCCCTCCAAGTGGCAGAGACAGAGTGACTTGCCCAAGGTTACCTAGACTACTTCCACAGACAAGCATGATAAACATGCTAGCCATGTTTAAATATCTGAAAGGATGTCATGCTGAAGATGGAGCAAGCCTCTTTTCTGCTGCTCCAGAGAACAGGACACGGAGCAATGGATTCAAACTACAGGAAAAGAGACTTCACCTAAACATCAGGAAGAACTTCTCGATGGTAAGAGGTGCTGCCTTGGGTATGGTGGAGTCTCCTTTTCTTAAACAGAGGCTGGATGACCATTTTGTTGGGGGTGCTTTGAGTGTGTGTTCCCACATGGCAGAATGGGGTTGAACTCGATGGCTGTTGTGGTCTCTTCCAACTCTATCATTCTAGGATTCTATAATACCCTTTGTGCACTTAGCTAAGCAACTCCATTCCTAAGAATCATCAAAAACCTAAACATAAAGTTAGCAATTAAGAGCAGTTAAAATTCCTCAGCATTTGGACAGCAGAGAGCTCCAATTTTAAAGCAGAAATGTTTTTTCCCAAACCCACAGGAAAGAGTTAGTGTCTCATTGCTGGAAGGCAAGCAGTCTTTTTGAGAAACTATAAACTAAACAACCCATATGCCATTTGCAGGCACCAGACTGGGTAACACAATAGGGGTGCAATTTACTCTCCTTGCAAACTCTTCTTTAAAAAAGAAAAAGCACACAGAGAAAATGATTAGCAGAACATAAGAGTTCAAGAAGAGAAAGGAAACGTTTCGAGGGAGAACAGATGTATACCCAGGCAACCAAAAAGACAGGTGTGTCTCTTTTTACCGCACAAAATGGGCAGCGTGGTGGTGGAAAGCAGGAGGGGCATTTTAACCCCCATGGCACTTCCAAGCAGTCACACTGTCCCGTCCCTGCCTGTTTTTTTGTTTCGCGGGTTTTTTTGTTTGCTTGCTTGCTTTTAAATCTTCTGGGATGTCTTTAGAAGGTAGGAGGCTTCTTTTAAAGCAGGGGCAGGCAAAGTGTACTGCATGGGCAAAATGTGGCCCTTGGAAGTGCTAAGTGTGGCCCCAGAAGTCCTCCAGAAGCCCCTCCCCAAGTCCCCATTTTATAAAATTTTTGTTGGGGTAATTTTCCACCCAGAGGCCCAAAGCATCCCAAACTGCCCACAAACACAAAAGTTTGCTTCCTGTACCCGAGAGTATCCAAAACTTTTCCCCAAAATCTCAGCCCAAAATTGACCAAAATGGTAGCCGGATGTGGCAGTGCAACCTGCCAGGTGGGCACAGGTGGTGGTGGCCCCTACCCCCTCCTCAGTTGCCCACCCTTTTCTAAGGAGATCCACCAATCATGGGGACCTCCAGGAGGAGAAACCTGGGTGGGTTCCCTCCTGTTTTCTAGGGCAGGGGGGAAGCTGCAGGGCCCATGGGCCACACTTTTCTTTATCCAAACTTTTAAAAGGAGGACTTTGCATTGTGGAAGGCAAGGCACAGTCCCGTCCCATTAAGACTACCCTGAGACAGAAGGAAGAATGAACTGTTTGCATGCAAGGTCACCTTGTCCCCTGCGGCCCTGAGAGGCTGAGTCAGCAACCGATCTGCTTCCACTGGTTGCCTCCTCGCCCCTCCATCTTTGTTCTCGGTTTCACAAGGAGATCGATACTCACAGAGCCACTTCCCTTCTCTAAAGTATTGCTCCCTCTCATCTCTTTTCCCAGGACAAATACACAGCAAAGCGGCTCCTTCCAACCCATTCACTCACCCCTCATCTTGCTTTCTTCCTCCCTCCGTTAAGCAAAGGCAACCGGTTGCCCAAGGTGTTTGACGCCCCACGCCTTGCAAAACAGAGAAGGTTGGGTGCCAAGCATGGAGAAGGGATCACAGAGATGAGACCCCCAGTCAGGAACTATAGGGACCCCCCCTTTTTTAGAGAACCATCTTCCTTCCTTCATGCTAGGGTTTATTAAACTGTCACATTTAGATAAGCTGGGATCCTCCTGTTCTGGAACGCAGACCCGTTAACTCAATGTCTAAACGGAAAATAAACATAGAAGTAAATCTAACCAGTTCAACAGATCTGCAACCAAAAGTAGGGTTTAGGGATGCAAGGGAATCCTGTAGCGCCTGGGCGACTAACAGAAAAAGGAAATTCCATAGAACCACAGAATTTTAGAGTTGGAAGAGACCCCAAAGTTCATCTAGTCCAACCCTCTGCCATGTAAGAAGGGACAACCAAAGCACTTCTGAAAAAAGCCCATCCAACCTCTGTTTGAAGACTTCCAAAGAAGGAAACCCCCCTCTACTTCTTATCTTATGCTAAGCATTTCTCTTTCTCAATTAAGTCTCATGGAGGTGACAGTGTTCCTTTAAATCTCTTTATGCTGCAACAGAGTAACACAGCTATTGTCTTTGAATTCTAGCACGATTTAAGTAATTGACTGATGGACAGAATGACTTAAAATCTTTTCAGATTTTTTCTTCCAAATTGGCTTAGGATTAATCAGGCAGCAGATGTTGTTTTAGCAATGCTGAACAAGTATTCTTCAGAGACCAGAGATGGCGGGTGCTACCCAGAAACAAATCACAGACTCTGCCTTCTTTCACCCAGACAGGAAGCAGGTGGTGCCCAAAACCCTCACCTAACGGAACATCACCTGAAACAATGCTATAAAAAGTGACGGTGGTCCATGGACCAGTGCCAGCCCCTGGTAGTAGCCACCAGTCCACAGCAAGTTTCCAGAAAAGAAAGAAGCTGTTGCAGCCAGTGGGCACACATGGGCCATTTCCACACTAGACTGTTAATAGCGCAATTATTCCACTTTCACCATCCTATGGAATCCTGGGGTTTGCAGTTTCGGGAGGGGCCAGCCGGCCCCTCCCGAAACTGCAAACCCCAGGATTCCATAGGATGTTGAAAGTGGAATAATTGCGCTATTAACAGTCTAGTGCAGAAATGGCCATGGTAACCAGACCCTGACCCGTTAAGGGAAAACACTGCCAGTCTCCCACATCTCATAGCATAAGAAGCACCAATCTGAAACACCTCCGTTTTTCCCCTTCTGAATTGTTGTTTACTTGTATGCAAATACATGCAATCCATTAAGCGATCGGGCAACTAAAAACCGAACAACTTATTGACTAAGATTGTTTTCTACCATGGGACTGCTGTTGCATCTTGTGAGAAGGGCCCATCCCCAAGGTGGCACCTTCTGATGGCCGTGCTGGCTGGGGATAATGGGCACTGTGATGCAACGTACATGGAAGGCATTCGTGACGGAAGACTTGATTTGGTGAGATGACAGAGCCAGCACGAAATAGTCCTTAGACTGCTGGACTACAACTCTGCAAGACGGGGTTCAGATCCCCATCTGGCCACAGAAACACCCTAGGTCACCTTGGGCAAGGCGTACTCTCTCAGCTTCAGAGGAAGTCAATGGTGGCTAACCTCCTCTGAATAAAATTTGGACAGCCAGTGTAGGATAATAGTTTGAGCGCTAGGTTACGACTCTTTCAGGAGCCCAGGGTTCAAATCCCCACTCAGCCACAGAAATCCACTGGGTAGCCTTGGGCAAGTTGCATTCTCTCAGCCTCAGAAGAAAGCAAAGGCAAACTCCTTTTGGACAAATCTTGCCAAGAAAACCTAATAGGGTTGCTTTGGAATTGCCATAACTTGGAGTCAACTTGAAGACACATCACAACAACAAGAAGGGTGGAGAGTGCTTGTAATGCCCGGGGGTCACATGTGGTCTCCAAGGCTGTCTGTCTAACCCTCAGCCCTTCCCAGGCTGGGTAGCAGTGATTCTCCTTTTAAGCAGTGTACACCAGGGCAGGAATGATGCAACCCTCTAGAGGCTGTTGGACTGCAACTCCCATCATCCTCCACCACTGGCTAGGAGCTGCAATCCAATATCATATGGAAAGCCTCACAATTCCCAGGGCTGAAATACAGCATCCCCTGTACTTTTTAAAATATCATTTAAAAGACTTCTTCCAAAAGGGGAGAATAAAGTTCCAACACTTATGGTTTGTTCCCCCTGCCACATAACAATATATGTTCTTATCAGCACTGCCCCAATGGGCCACAGCGATGAGACACTAGGCCTCAGGCCCATGGAATTTGCCTATCCATTTTAATGCACATGTATGTGCCTTAAAGTTGCCTGGCAGCTTAGCATGACCCCATGAATTTCCTGGGGTTTTCTGAGGCAGGGTATCCCCAGAGACGGTTTTGCCAGTTCCTTCTTCTGAAATGCAGCCCACGGCAAGCAAATTCATCCATGACCCCTCCAAACAAACAAGTCAAGCTGGCTGCAGGACATCCGAACTGAGCAAGATCTGAGATAAGCATCAATCCCACCATTCAAACGTCAACTGCTGTCCTTATGTGCAACTCTTACTCACTCCAACCTGTTGCTCTCAATCTGCAAATTCCATTCCAAACATTTATCGTGCTTCACCTGATTCCCGTCTTACAAACGTGTGATGCAGTGAGGGAAAAGGTGATAACTTTCCTTACAATGAGTTCATGCTGAGGGAAGACTCCAGCCCAGGTCCTCAAGATCCCAGCCTCCCTCTCCAAGAATCAGACGCTTCCTGCCCCAGATCTTCTACAAATAACTTTACATCCATAATCTTTCCCAACAGTCCTGTCTACAAGGATAGCAAGACTTGAACCAAAGACCCAGGGCCCTGCTTAGCACAGCTGTGGCAGCAAGATTTGAACCAGGATCTTAACCAGAATGCAACACCAACACTAGCCACTGGACCACACTGCTGTGCAAAAGACAGCGAGAGCCCCTCAGCAAAGCTAGTCTGACTTTGGCGATTTCCATCACTTGGTCTGGGCAAAGGATGAGAGAGAAAAGAAGCAGAGATGGGGGAAAGAGGGAGAGAGTTTCATGTGCACAAAACTTCAAAGACCACCCAAGTGATCCAGATGAATAAAGATGTCTCTGCACCCCAAATTCAGCTTTATCTATCCCACACTGCAGGTTGTCCTAATCAGGAAAACTCTCCAAGATGGGGAAAACAATCCATTCTTGCCACTTATCAAGTTGTTTGTTTGGAAGTCACAAAACAAAAGAATGAGGACAGGAAACGACAAGGATAAATAAACAAGCTGGGAACCATCTCCAGTCCCCCAGAGAGGTAAAAACCTTCTGGCCCTCTTACAAGGGCTGCCGACGCACCCCTGCCAAAGGAGACCCAGCTCAACCTCTCTTCCAAAAAACCAAATGTGAGTGGAAGAGGAAGAGGAGGAGGGAGGCAGAGAGAGCTGCAGAAGCACTGCAGAGACAGCCAACGAAAGACCCAGAATGGCCCCAATTCCCTCTATGCACAGACCCCCCAAGACAATCACCTGATAGACCCAGAGAGGCTCTCAAGCCAAGGTTCCTCCTCTGTCCCCCCGCCAGCCAGCCCCCTCCCCTCCATTTCAAAGCCATGAAACATGAACTGCTGGCTTCAGCAATCCAGGGGAACAGCTCTGGAAAACAATGGGGGATGCCTTGCTCTGCTGAGCTGGGAAAAAGGGGGAAGGGTTGGGGTGGGGAGACCCCTAAGCCACCAAAGAGGCCTAGTGAGGGTGCTCCCTCCCCCTCGACTGGAGGAAGCCTGGCTCCACCAACAGCCCCCCCCTCGCAGGGAGATCTCCATCATCACCAGATGTGCCAGCACATTCCCAAGGACAGGGTCCTCGGAAGCGGGGGGGGGCACTGGGTGGCCCAGGCTCCTCCCCCTCCCCCGTTTGCAAAAACAGTCCCAGGTAAAGCAGGGAGGGGAGGAGGGCGCTCGCTCGGAGGGAAGCAAAGGCAGAGGAGGTAGTTTGGGTGTTTTGCATGGGCAGACTATTTCGCAGCTTCATGGAGAGAGATGGTAACCAGAGGATAAATGATGCTCAGGCAAAATTTCAGCTGGAAGCAAGTGGCCTCATGACAATGAAAAATTGCAGCGAACTCTCCAGCAGCCCACTTCGGAAAGAGGGTCGGAATAGGCATCCATCATCATCGCCCACCGCGCGACCCTCGGAAGAATTCCCAGCCAGGGGGATGGCGCCTCTGGTTCGGTCGCGAAAACGCTTCGGGGGCCTTTTCTCCTCCCCGCACTTTGCAAAACAAACCCCCCCGTCCACACTTTGTTTTTCTGGTCTTCGAAGCTCCCCCCCCCCCGCCGCCCTGGGCCCCGATCCTCCGCCCGCTTCCCTCCCGCCGCACCGATCCCACGGACGCGCGCCGCCGGCTCCCCGGGCGCAGGCTCGCCCCGCCGACGGGGCTCCCTCCCCGGCCGCGATGACCCCCCGGCGCGCGGGGAGGGGGTCTAGCCTGCACAGGATCGCGGGGCAGAGGGGGGCGCCCGGCCCCCCAGCCCCGGCCCGGCTGCAGGGGGGTCAGGAGGGCCAGATGGGGAGACCCCCGCCCCCTCCCTCCCTCCCTCCCGCGCCCCCTTCCAGCGGTGGGCTTCCTCGGGAGTCCGTCCCCCTCACCCTTTTTCTTGAAGAGGCCCAGCAGGGAGGGGAGGTTCCGACCCAGGAAGACCACCATCCTGCCTGCCCGCCCGCCCGCCCGCCTGCCTTCCCTCCTCGCGTCCTTGGCCGCCGCCGCCGCCGCCTCGCCTCCTTCGTCCCTTTCTCCTTCAGCCCCGCTCGCTCGCTCGCTCGCCCGCCTCCCTCCCGCCTCGCCAGGGCGGGCGGGCGGGAGGGAAGGAGGGAGGGAGGGACCAGCAGAGGGGCGGCCGCCTCGCCCCGGGAGGGGACCCAGAGGGAAGGGGGAGGAGGAGGAGGAGGAGGCAAGGAAAGCCCGGGCGGGGGCAACGGGAGCCGGCCCTACCGCGGGGCAGCGGCCTCAGGCGGCGAGGTTCCGGGGGTCGCCAATGAGGTTTAGGCGAGACTCTAAGCAAAAACTGGCTGCTAGGTAAGGGGAGAGCGTTTCCCCCCGGCATTTCCTGCCCCAAAATTAACGTGGCTCTTCTGGCTGCTTTGCTGCACCTCGGGCAGCAAAGTTTCTTGGGACGGCTGGGGAGGCGAGCAGGCCGGGAGAAGCGGGGAGGTCTTCCGAGCGGGTGTCCTCGGATGCTCTCCAGGCTCCGTTTCCGCAGCCCTGGTCCGCGCTGGCCAGTGGTCCGGGGCTGCTGGGGATGGAGCGGAGGGCGAAAGGGCGCAGAGTCCCGGGGGACCCCCGAGGAGAGCAGATTCAGGGCAGACGGCTCTCCTCTCAGTGCTGTGGCAAATCCGCTCTGGGTTTTAGTTCGAATGTTAAGACCTCTGAGTAGCTCCTGGAATGTATTTGGGGGAAGGAGAGAGTGCGGCACCACCAAGGGCTCCCTTAAAGTTTGGACTCAACCAGGTAAGAATTGTCAGAACTTGCACAGTATCCAACACCCCTTTTATCAAGGGCAAGGGGGCTGGAGTCACATTTTGCACTGGACCCCGTGTCTAGAATTTCCTCCCCCGCCTCCCCTCCAGAGAGTCCCCCAAAGGCGTGTTAGCAGTGGGGGCACCTTTCTCCCAAGCAAGGATACCATGCCTGGAGACGCTTCAATGCACGGAGTTGTCCCCCCACAGGGTCCGGCTCCTTTAAGGACCTTTCTGCACTGCACTGTTCTAGTGCTATTATTCCACTTTCAACCTCCTGTGGAATCCTGGGGTTTGCAGTTTCGGGAGGCCCAAGAGCTCCCTGGCTGAGAATCCTAAAGGCCCCTCCCTCCGCCGCAAACCCCAGGATTCCATAGGAGGTTGAAAGTGGAACAATGCCACTATCGCAGTGTAGTGTGGAAAGGCCCAAAGTTGCTTCTCCCGGCCTCTCCCCCTCTCCTCTTGCTCTTCCTTTCCTGCAATCCCTTCACTGCCAGCTGTCCTTTCAGGCTTCTGGAGAGCCATGCCGCCCCCCCCTTGGCAAATCCCCCTCTGAATATTCATCAGGCCACTTAGAAAGAGCGGGTCAGGCCCACGCCATCTGGCATGCGGCAGCGGGCGGCTGGCTAGCACCCCTCCGAGGGCCCATGGCAAGAAGGAGAGGCGGCTGAAAGGCCTGGAAAAACAGAAGGGAGCCCGGCGCTTTCTCCTGGAGCAGCAGCCATCTGGCCTTGGCGGCTGGGGGTGGGGATGACATGTCAAAACAGGGGCCCCCGATCAAGGATGCCGGACAGAAGGGCACTAGGAGGACAACAGGTCCAACAGAGGTGCTGCTCCTTTTCACTTCAACAACAACAGGGAGGTCTCTGTGCAACTAACAGATTTTAGGAAACTACTGCACCTCAAGCTCTCTGATGCGGAGGACCAGCAATTTTGGGCCCCTACATTTCAGGGACCAGTACTGTATTTGCATTCATTGGCTCACAACTGGGTCCCCCCCTTGGAAACTTGCCAGTGACCAGCAGATGATGGCTTATGGACTGGCTCCCTGAAAGCCAATCAAAACCCAGAGAGGATTTACCACTTTACTCTGACAGGAGCCACCAGCTCTCATTGCAGAACAGGCAGGTCGGAGAACTATTCAGAAGACGAACTGCCCTGATCGGGAGCTTCCCAGTCACTTCCCGTATCCAAAAAAAGGCCTCTCCTGGGTCCAAAGGGATGGGGGTGCTAGCAGAGAGGTCCCCGTGCCACTAAAGGATGTTTGGGGGCAAAAATATGCTTTGACTTTTGTGTGGCAGTCCCTTAATCCTCCAACAGTTGCCCCCCTATCCTATCCTAAGAATGCTATCCAAGGTGCCAAAGGTATTCAGGGTGACAGGGCCCCGTACCCTGGATTGTTATTTTAAATCTCAGACTACAACTCAGAGTGGATTTATTGCCTCATTGATATAAAAGCCACCTACTATCACCAGGCAGGTAAGGATAGCACCCACAGAAAGAAAGGAAGGAAGGAAGGAAGGAAGGAAGGAAGGAAGGAAGGAAGGAAGGAAGGAAGGTCCAGTCTAGACACATGTGCTGGAGGGCAGAGGCCCCTGGTTAACCCCACTGGAGACCTCTTGGACCCCCTATGTAGCATTTCCTTGGGGAGATTTAAATAGTGGGCTATGGCCACAGTTGCCCCTCCACTGGCATCCAGAGGAACTTGGGGCCCAGGCAGTTGCAGCTGGCATTTGGGACTGGCAGCAGGCTAGTGGGGAGCCACTATGGTGTGGTGTTGAACTACAACCACGTTTCTAATTCCCACTCGGCCACAGAAACCCACTGGGTGACCTTGGGCTACTTCCACTCTCTCAGCCCCAGAAGAATGCAATGGCAAACCTCCTCTGAAGAAGTCTTGCCAAGAAAACCCTGTGATCAGGTTGCCTTACAGTTGCTGTAAGTCTGAAACAACCTGAAGACACACAGTAGCAGGCTACGCATCCCCACCCTTCAGGGCACGAGCCACCAGCAACTGCTCTCAGCAGTCCTGCCCACTGACATCAGTTCTGTGTAGCCCACTACTTAAGGACTGTAAGCTCCTTGGGGCAGGAGCCTGTTCTGCAGGCTTTCTAGTGCCCTGTAAAACTGACACAGGCAGCTCTATGCAAACAACCCACCTGGCCACCAGACAGATCAATTAGTGATCTAAAGCAGCTCCTGGGCTTCTAGGCCACCCACAGAAAACCCTCCGCCTTCTCTCAGAGGCCATCCCTGGGTCTCTCCAACCCGCAAGTCCAGGAGCTCCAACCCAGAGATTTCTGCCCAAGGTGGAGCCAAAGGAAAAGCAACCAGGAGCTAAGCCTCTTGTTTTTGCAAATGCCACCCTTGACTTTTTTTGGCAGACACAGTGAAATTATCCAAAGGGCAAATTCCAGCAAGCAAAAACCAAAGTCAGACACTGGCAGTCTCCGGTTACCTGCCGAGACAACTTTGAGGGAGAAATCATTATTATTTTCTCCTGCCATTCAAATAAAGAGTAGGAAGAATCTCTCTCTCTTTCTCTCTCTCTCTCTCTCTCTCACACACACACACACACACACACACGTCTAAGAGCTAAGTTTACTTTCCTACAAGTCCTAACTGGACCAGGTGAGTCTTTGGCCATTTCCACACTAGACTGTTACAGTCCTATGATTCCACTTTCAACGTCCTATGGAATCGCCGCCTGGTCCCTCCCTAAACTGCAAACCCCAGGATTCCATAGGATGTTGAAAGTGGAATCATAGCACTATAACAGACTAGTGTGGAAATGGCCTTTGATTAATGCAGCTCTTTTTGAGTCTAGCCTTCTGTGCCTGGAGCATGTCGGATTCTGGGGTCAGCGCTGGTTTTGCTTACTTTGTGGGAGTGGACCCCCCCAAGGCAGATAATGCACTGTATCACACCTGTGCAACATCCAAGTCTGCAAACAAAGAGACGTTGTTTTTACTCTGACAAAAGAGGGCTGTTTGGCAAGCTCCACTCCTCTAGACAGTCCTTCCTTCATCCAGGGGATCCTGTGATATGTGGATCATGGGCACTGGAATCAGACCAGGACAGGTGGGTGGAAACCTATCAGAGAATCATCAGTACCCTCACCAAACTACAACTCCCAGAACTCTTTGGGACAAGCAGTGACAATTAAAAGTGACAGGTAAAAAGATAAAACGGGTTTGAGTTTGCATACTAGACAAACCAAGGGAGGGAATGATAAAATCCTCCAGAGATTTGGGGACTGCAATTCCCAGCAGCAACAGTGGTAAGCAATGCTGGAGTTAGGATCCAATAACCTCTGGAGGGCTGTGCTTTGCTCACATCATCAGAAATGCCACTAAGTATCTCCCACTCTCTCAGCCAAAAAGAAATGACTATCTGGAGGTTCTCCTGCCCATCAGGAAAGGCAGCAAAATGGTTCCAACAAACCCACCTTGCTCAGAACGATCGAAGGAAAACAAGCAAAGCACTGGGAAAGAGGACCCCCCCCTGCTCTCTTCTGCAGAATTGAATCTTCCTTTGCAGCCTCTTGCCCTGCCAGCAACGTGCCTAGGCAGAGCCTGGGATGCTTGGGCTTAAACAAATCCTGTTGCCCAAGACTTACTCATCTGAGAGGATGTAAATCTTGGTTTGTTTTATTCTTCCACACTGGAACAAAAAAAAAATTCCGAAGTTTAGAGAAGGGGTTGGACCTGTTGGTCCATAGGCTGCTTCCAACCCCGATGATTCTGTGATTCTCGCTCATTGGCAGAGGTCACAGAGTTTTTGTACCTGTTGTGGATATAAGGTTCAGGGACTAATCATTTTTACCAACTTAATTTCAAAGGCGGAGCTAAAGGCTTGTCAGATTTGAGGACAGGAGAGATCGAAGACTTAGGCCATTTCCGCACTAGACTGTTATAGCGCTATGATTCCATTTGCAACATCCTATGGAATCCTGGGATTTGCAGTTTCGGGAGGGGAAACTGCAAACCCCAGGATTCCATAGGATGTTGCAAGTGGAATCATAGCGCTATAACAGTCTAGTGCGGAAATGACCTTATAGTCTTTTCCCCAGGCCCTATTCTTAGGATGGCCCGTCCAACAGGTGAAGTTACCACTCGATACGGCAGTCCTTATGGGAAGACCACAGACGGATGTGTTATGCAGTCATCTATGTTGTTGTTTTGGGCTGCCAGGTCAGCGACCCTACATAAGCAGCAGGCCCTGGCTAATCTTGGAAGCTACGCAGACCCAACCCTGGTTAGTACTTCAACAGGAGACCACCAATGAAGGAGGCCCCTTTTGCCCCCCTGGGCCACACTGTTACATCTGGGGGCACCGGAACTGATATTCTGTCACTTGTGGTCATCCTACTTTTGGACCAAACTACCACAGAAGGAGGGTTTGTGGGATTTATGGGGGTTGAGGGGAGAGATGGCAGTCCCTCAAAGCCCTCTTAAAAAGTTCCAAGAAAAAAAGTTCAGCATGATTTTCAGATAATTTTCTATCCCAAAACCCTGCCAAACCAACAGAAAAATCACCTGAAAAAAGTGACAAAATTAAGAAGGATGTGGCTGGATGGACCCTTAGAGCCACAAAACTGGGGTTCTGGGGGACACCTACGTGGCACACAAACCAGACTTTCCTCATCCTTGGTTTAAAGGAAGGTCCAGAGTTGCAGTAAACCCATGCGCTTAATCCACACCACATGCCGTCTTCCGGAGGAGCCGTGTGTCATCTGAAGGAAGAGTTCCTTGGGCTGAGCACACACCGCTGCCTGAACTCTGTAACCCCATCCACTCTGCGCTGCAATTCTCCCAACACATTCCAATTTCAGTGCATCACTAAAAACCAGAGTGTTGGAGCATCAGCAGGAGACATGCCTGGAGCCAAATGCACAATGCGCAGGAAAAACAGCAGCCATGAAGTGCAGAAAAGCCAGCATGAGAAGGCGAATGAAACAGGAGCGGCTGGGTTCTCTGCTACCCAAAAGTGTGCCAGGCGCTATGAATTCATAATGAAACCCCAAGTCATTGACAGCTCATTTCTAAGATCCAGAAACTCTACATGGGACACCGGCAACACTTTTTCTAGAGAAACCCCACTTCTTCAAAGGCCAGATTCAGCAATCAGGTGACTTGCACTGGTGGCTGGAGGTTCCACTTCTGCAAAGAAAGTTGCCAAATTTCTCTTCCACCCTGTCCAGGCAAGCAACGCTTTTTTGTGTGTGGTTGCTCTTGGTTATGTTTGTATCATAACCCCTGAGACTGAAAACATTAGAGATGAAGTCTCTAATATTTTCATATGGACCTGTTTGCTTTAATCATGGCCTGACAACCACCACCTTCAGGCTGTGTGATGCTTTTGGCAGGGGGTTCCTAGAGCTCGGCCAGCTGGACCCCTCCGCACGTAAGTTCACTAACTAGCTCAGAGGATGAAAATGGGATGGGTCTCCAGAAACAATAGGAGAAAGGAGGGAGTACAGAACCAAAGATGTGGGAACCAGAACCCAACTCTCTTAACACAAAGACACTGTGGAAAAATGGCGAGAGGGTCAAACTGGGACTTGTGGGAGCCAAGATAAAGTCTCCACCAAGCCATGAAACTCATCAGGTGATCTTAGGCTGGCAGTTCATTCCCTCTCTCTCTTGCAATTTTTCTATGTGAGCCAGATCTATCTCACAGGGCTGCTGCAAGCAGAGCCTGGAAGTCATCAGTTTACAAGCAACACAATTACATATAACAAGGCTGTTGTTGTTTGCAAGGAAGGTGTAACAAGGTTTCCCATCAAAAGGAATACAGTGATGGGGATTAAGCAAGTGGGGAAATACGCTGTAGGACAAGTGAACACTATATAAGTGAAGGGAAATTATAGAAGCAAACAGTTGGAAGGGATCCCAGGGGCCATCTAGTCCAACCCCATGACAGTTTGGAAATCTATGGGCCAAGCATGCCTGACTGAGAAGGGCAGTGCACTTAAACATGTCCATACACACAGAGATAAAGTTCACCTCTGGCCTCACACAAAGCCATGCTCTGGGGCACTTTGATCAGGAGCAAGGCACCACAACAGTAGCACCTGCCCAGCCATCTTTGCATCCAAGACAGGGACCACTTTAAATCCCTCCCTCCAACCCCAGTGGGATGCATCATGGCACCCTGCCAGAACACAAGGGGCATGATGCCACTTCTCGGTTCTTGTCTCCCATTTTTCAGGGTTTTGGGAGGTGGGAGGAGTAATGTCACTGCATTTTGCAGTGGTTTCAGCTTGCTTTTGGCATTGGGGAGGGCATGCCCCAGATTTTTTTTTTTAAAAAAAAATCAGTACCTGAGGGCTTTTATGAAGTGCCCCAGGGTTCCAAAAAATCTGCAAAGTGTGTGTGTGAGAGTGTGTGTGTGAGATGAGGCCGATCTTATGAGCTGGCCCACAGTTTCCCATCTCTGACATACACAATCCCCGCCCTCTGCTCTGGGGTCAGCCCTCCTTCCTCCTCCTCCACCACCACCCTCCATTCTTAGAAATGCTACCAAACAGGTTTGTGCATAAATGGGGCGTTTCTGGGTTGATGAGGAAGAGCCAGAGAGCAGGACGCAGAAAGACAGAGAGAGAAAGAGCTTTCACCTCCAAGGGAGGAAAAGAGGGGTTGTCAGGAGCAGAAAGCACCTTGGAGAGCCAAGTGGAAGATCATGCAAAGAGAGGGGGCAATGCATGGAGGGAAGGAGGGAGGGTCTCCCAAGGAGAAGGAGCCCCAACAGCAATTCAGCAGCTGGCTTCTGAGAACATCCAGAACCCATGCTCCAGCCAGTGGCAGAACGGATTTCCCACAGAGGCAGGTAGGAGAGGTCACAGCCGCCCAAGATGGGGTGCTTGGCATCCGGAGAGACAGAGCCAGCCAGTATGCTCTGGCCCTGCAGGCCTCTCTCTACGCACCAGGCAAAGTCCACTTCCAACAGCCCCGGTCATCTCTTTACAAGCACTGACAAGAGTTTGATAGAGCACCATGCTAAATCATTATCATCATCCTCATCACTACAACTACCACTATATTTATATCCCCACTGGCTTACAACAGCTGAAACATACAGTTGGCCCTGCACATTTGCTAAGGTTAGGGGCACAGGAGCCTCGCAAAAGTGGAAAATCACAAATATCAAAATGTGTGCATGTGTGTGTCCTTGGGAAGAGGACTGAGGCATGGTGCGAACAGCAGGCACTCGGGGTCCAAACCAGGTCAGGGAAAGGAGAGGGCCAGGAAATGGGTTGGCATGGTAGCCCTATGCTTTCTCTCTCTTGCTCATCTCCTTCCTTGCACGTGTGGGGAGCATCAGGAGAGGGTCTGTGGTGCTGAGGATCTGGGTTGTGATCTGTCCTTAGCTGACCAGGCAATAACTGGTGATGGAGGAGGAAGAAGAGGAGCAGAGGCTGGTTTTTAAAGGGCTGCACAGCCTGATTGGAGCTGCCCAGAGGAACGGTTCTCCCAGGCCATTTCTGCACTAGCCTGTTATAGCGCTATGATTCCACTTGCAACATCCTATGGAATCCCAGGGTTTGCAGTTCCGGGAGGGGCCAGCCATCCCCTCAAATGGCACATGTCTCTTATGGCTCTGTACATTGTCTAAAATTAAAACAGGAGTTCCCTCTGCCTTCCTCTTCCCCTAAACCAAGGCAAAAAACAGCCTGGGCAAGACAAGACACGCTTGGCTTGCACAAGACGGTCGGATCATACAGACGGAGGGTGGATTATACAAGTCTGCTCCTTTGCAAGGGAGCTTCATGGGTCTCTCCTTCAAAGGTTGGAAACAGCAGTGAGAAGGAGGCTGTGGTTTCAAGACGGTGCCAGTAAACCCATTCCCCAGCCCTGGTTGCAATTATCCCTGGTCCAGAGTGCTGCTGGGAGCTTACTTAAAAGCACTTTGTGGAAGTTTGTGTGAGATAATTCCTCTAAGGAGCAATGGTGCAGCATCATGTCTGCACAGATCTTGACATGTAAGGCCATTTCCGCACTAGACTGTTACAGTGCTATTATTCCACTTTCACATCCTATGAAATCCTGGGATTTGCAGTTTAGGGAGGGGCCTTTGAGGCCTCTCCCTAAACAGCAAATCCCAGGGTTCCATAGGATGTTGAAGTGGAATAAAAGCACTATAACTGGCTGGTGCGGAAATGGCCTAAGCCTCGCTGTCAGCTGTCACACGGAGCAAAGATCTTCTCCCACCCAAAGCCCTCCAGAACTGTTGGATTCCAATCCCCCAGCCACAGTTCTCATGCTAAATTAATATTCATGGCCAAAAAGAGCAAGAGGATTCTTCGTCAACACCATCATTTATGCAGTTATGTACTTATTTGCATAGCGTCATCAATTTTGTGAGACATCTCTCGTCTGCATCTTAAGTTTTATCACCATTCCACTTTGACGCACACACATTCTCTCTCTTATATACACAAAGCCACACACACTCACTCAATTCGATAAAAATTTGCAAAGGAGATGGTAGTGAGACTCATTCTTCCCAACAAACTTTCCCACCCCTAGAAACCTTCTCACTTTGTACCAGAGATGGAGAACCTTTTTGTCCACCAGATGTTTTGCACTGCAACACCCATCATCCCCTGCCTTCCCTAGCAGGGGTTCTCCAAAGCCTCTGGAAGAAAAATAGCTCCTCAACCCCACCTTATACTCTATTGGAAAGACCTTGATTGACAAGTGGGACAGCAAAGCACTCCCCATATGCTCAGAGGCACCCTAACCCTCTTCACCCATTACAGGGCTGAGGTCTGCACTACAAATCTTCCAAGCTCTGGGAACGCCAGGCTGAAAGACATATCGACAGCCTCAGAACACCCAGGGAACTCCATGGCCGCATGGAGATTCGAACTTGAGTCTCTCTGGCCCTAGTTTGGTGCTCTAAGCCCTGCAAAGCGCTACCTCTGACCTTTATGTTTTAGGCCACAGAGCCACATCGGAGCTAAGTGTGGAGCTCAGAAACCAGGGCAGAGCAGCCTTGCGCACTGGCACCGTTCTGCTCACCTCGCAATTGTGCTGCACCGTAATTGCATCACATTCTGAAATTGGTTTACTGTCCCAGGGCACCTTTTGCCCATCTCTCTTCTGCTTCCTCCTTATCCGAGGCTCTCCAATATGCTTTTCCTTGTAGTCAAGCCAAAGAAAATCCACTTGGCGCCTTCCTTTTCCCCACAGAGGGAGAATCCAGGCCCTCCGTGGGGCGGGTCTCAAAGGCTTCAACAGGGGCATGAAAAGCCCTTTCCCTCTCCCCACTCTATCGATCCCAGCTGAGGGTCTGGAAAACGCTGAAGCAACACAATGCAAATTCTTTTGCTTTGTGGCCACTGGTCGGTTGCCATGGCAGCAGGGGCTGAGAACATGCCAAATGCGCACGTGCACACCAGCACCACATTTTCCAGGAGGCTCCCTGCCCCACACCGTTCCCACTGGCCTCTCCCCTCTCCCTCCTCCCTCCCCCATCTCCATAGATGTGGGTACCTCTACCATCACAACCGGCCACACCTCGCTGCTGTTATTTGCCTTCAAGTCAAATTCGACTTATGGTGGCTCTCTGAATGAGGGGTCTCCGGGACCCCTGGCCACCAACATCCCCGCTCAGGTCTTGCAATCTCAGAGCAACCATGGTTTACTCGATGAAGCCAATCCTCCTGTAGTGCGACCTTCCTCTTTACACACTGCCTTACGCCTTCTTATTTGTCACCAAGTTGGCTTTGACATTAACAGCCCCACTCAGGTCTTGCAAAGTCAGAACAGCAGCCACTGCCTCCTTGATGGAGTCCTTCCACCTGTCACGTGGCCACCGTCTTTTCCCAATTCTTCCCACTTTTCCAGGTATTACTGTCTTTTCCAGTGAGCCCTGGCGTCTCATCATACGTACAAAGTAAGAAAACCTCAGTTTAGTCATTCTGACTTGTAGCAAGAGTTCTGATTTGCTCTGGGACCCACACATATATATGTCTTTTAGCCACACCACCTTAACCCAAATATCATACTCATTTTTTCTTTCAGGTGATGAACACAGTGTTAAAAAAAAAAGCGGTTCAGCTTTCTCCATGCCCAAACACAAACCTTTGCGGCATCTCATCTGTGTTACTGCAATGCACTCTATGTGGGGCTGCTATTGAGGAGTGCTAGGAAAATCCAAAGAGCCAGTCCAAAGAACCACAGAATCATAGAATTGGAAGGGACCCCAAGGTCCATCCAGGCCAACCACCTGCCATGCTGGAATACAAAATCAAAGCATTCCCAATAAATGGCCATGCAACCTCTGTTTAAAAACCTCCAAAGAAGGAGACTCCACCACACTTCCACTGTTGAATGGCTCTTATTATCCAGAGTTCTTCCTAATGTTTAGATGAAATCTCTTCGAAGCCATTGCTTCATGTCCTAGTCTCTAGAGCAGCTGAAAACAAGCTTGCTCCATCTTTTCAACACGACAGCCCTTCAGATATTTAAACATGGCTATCATGTCACCCCTTAACCTTTTTTTCTCCAGACTTAACATCTACAGGCTAAAGAGATGCCGCCGCCAGATTGTTAACCGGGGTTGGCTGTACGGAGCACACAACTCCTTCATTGCAACAGCTCCACTGGCTGCTGGTCCATTCCAGATGCAATTCAAAGCACTGGTAGTATTGCCTAAACCCCTCTTCAGCTCAAGTCCAGGCTATTTGGAGGACTGTGTTCTCCCACACGAGCTTACCTGGGTCTTCAGATTGCCTAGGGAGGCCTTTCTCTCTGCCCCAGAACCTTTTCCCAGACCCTCCTAAGACAAGCCATTGGTTCATTTAGCCCAACAGCACTATGGGGTTCTTGCCACTGGTGGATCTTTATTCGGCCCAACTCTGCAAATGCCAGGAATTGAACCTGAAGCCACGTTCGTGAAAAAGATGTGCTCTGCTACCGCCCTTCCCCACAGCTTGCTTCATGGCTGGGGATGGGAGATGGAGCGGGGCCCCTTTCATCTGGGCCCCCACGTCAGCCACCAAGATGATTCAGAAAGCACCAGAAACACACACAGCACTTTGCTTAGCGTATAAAGACAGGCCCCAGCATCCAAGGAGCTTACAATCTGAAGCGGCAAAAAGGGTTAGTCCAAGGTCCCCTTTTCAAGTGCCAATTCTCAGCCACTCAGGAATTATAAGAAGTAGTAATTAAGCTTTCAAGATTAGAGGGTGTGCATTTCTAGGCAGACTGGTAGGGCACCAACACTCATTCTTTCATTTCTCCCTCTCTCTCTCTCTCTCACACACAGAAAGCATCCTTGGAAGTCACAGAGGAGGGAACTTTGCCAACTTCCAGATGATGCTGAACTGCAGTTCCTAGCATTCCTCACCATTTGGCTATATGCTGGCTAGCAGGCTGATGGCAGCTGCAGTCCAAAGGTTTCTGGAGGACCGATCATGATTTCCATCCCAGATGGGAAGAATGCATCCCCGCTTCAGCAGATGTATAGACCGAGGGCTGGGGCAGCGCTACTCCAAGTCCTGGTCCTTGGACTGGTGCCAGTCCCTGGGACATTTCCAAGAAAGAAAGACCAAAAAGAATCAATTGTACCCAATGGGCACACATTTTGTGCCAGTCCCTGGCATATTGGAAAACAGTAAGGGACAATCCCTTGCACAAGACAACCTGAGATATACTGGGTTAGGGACAGGACTTCCAGCAGATGTAGGATCACAGAGACCCCTAAGGGCCATCTAGTCCAGCCCCCTTCAGCCATGCAGGAAGAAACAACCAAAGCTCTCCTTTGGACAGGTGGCCATCCAACCTCTGCTTAAAAACCTCCAAAGAAGCAGACTCCACCACACTCCATGGAGGCAGCAGCAGATTCCACGGTCAAACAGCTCTTACCATCAGGAAGTTCTTCCATTAGGTGAGGCTCTTTTCCTGCAAATCTGCACAAACACACACAACGCAGGTGTAATACCGGGATTGAATCCAGCCTCCCTGGAACCCAAACTTGACCCCCTTGGTATGTACCCTTCCTCAAACTACCTTGTTCTCCAGCTCTCCGACATCCCGCTGGAAAAGGCTTGAGAACCTGACTGACGCCACACCTTTCAGGAACGAACCTTCAGTTTGTTTATTTTGGGTTTTTCCTTCTGAGGACAAAGTCTAAGGTCACAGCCTGGCTAACTTCAGGTCAAGTTATTTCCTTTTTCACATCCTCTTCTCTCCTCGACTTCTCCATGACTTCCAAAAACTTCTTTTGCCAACTGCGCAGGGCTTTAGGGGTCATAACCAGCACTCTAAATTCCATTCTCTGTCCAACTGTAGATAGCACAGACATCTTATCTGTACTATTCCCAGACATTTTTCTTGGCATTCATTGTGTGAGGACTCACACAAATGCAGCACTAGCAAAAGTTGCAGATGAGTGGCTCATCATCGCTGCCCCTCAAGTCTGGGCTAGCAACGGCAGCCCCCGCTCCCGTAGCAAGGTGTGCAGCTCAAAGCCTCAAAACATCAGTGCTGTAATGGATGTATTAACATACATACCATGCAAAATTTTCCCCTCAACGTGTTGCACAACACCTAACAGGGAAAATCTGACACATTGGCCGGCAAAAAGAGAAAAGCAGACTTGTCTTGGCCAAGGTCATTTCATGAAATCCTGGCACAATTTCAGAATCCAGCAGAAGAAGTCTTGCAAAAACCAAACCGAGAACTTTCTCCTGACAGTCGACAATCACAAGGGAACTGCGTAGCAAGCTGGCAACTCAGAATTACGGTTGCCATAATCTTTCAATCGGACCTGCTCTTTTGCCTTATTTTTTAACGCAGCCTTCTCCAACCTGATGCCCTCCAAATGTGTTGGATTAGAACTCCCATCATCCCTGTGCAACCCATCCCAGGTCTGTGCTTTCAATGTGACAAAGAAGGCAGTGCACATGGGAAGAATGCCTTTCCATCTCCAACAAGAACCAAAATCAGCCTCACAAGTTCCGGAATTTCTCACATTAGAAATTAATTGCCATTAGTTCAGACAAGAAGTTCAAGGGGAAAAAAATAAGGAAACTGAGGCCACATCCTTGCCCCAAAATATATATAATGGAACATTTAGAAAGTTTAACTCCTCACTTGTCTGGTATGGATGTCTGAGCAGCCAGATCCACCAGGGACTTGACCGGGGGCTTTTCTGGGGTACAGAGGTGCCAAGGTCAGGCTGGTCATCAAGAATCACCAGGCAGACACCTAAGGTGGCCCAAGGCTTTTAAGGTGGCCACAATGCTGGAAAAGGGCTCTCAAACTCAAATTTCTACTTCAAGGGGTGATCCCCAAGAAAAATCCAAAACTCATCCCAGATTCTTTACAACTGAGGTGGGAATCATGTGGCCTTCCAGATGTTATTGGACTGCAACTCCCAGCATTCCTTTATTGCTTGCTGTGCTGGTTAGGATAGGTGAGATTTGCAAACCAACAACATCTCAAGGGCCATACGATTCCTTTGTTATTGTTAAGGGCCTTCAAATGGATTTTGGCTTAGACAACCCTCTCCTAGGGTTTTCTTGGTCAGATTTCTTCAGAGGAGATTTGCCATTTCCTTCCTCTGAGGCAGGGAGAGTGTGACTTGACCAAGGTCACCCAGTGGGTTTCCATGGCTGAGCAGGGATTTGAACCCTGGTCCCCCAGAGTCCTGATTCAACACTCAAACTATTGCACCATGAGGTTTGCCACTTCTCTTCTCCAAGGCTGAGAAAGTGTGACTTGTTCAAGATCACTCAAGAGGATTCCCAGGGCTAAATACAGATTGGAACCCTGGTATCCTCAAGTCCTAGTTTAGCACTCAGACCACTACACTGTGCTGCCCCTTGTTGGAAAGTACAAACCAGAGGAGGCTCACAACAGGCTGAGAGAGTGTGATTTGCCCAAGGTCACCCAAGCCGAGTGGGGATTCAGACCCTGACCTCACGGCATCTCCAGTCCAGAACCCAAACCCCTCCACCACCCTGACTCTTGTTAGGATTTCCACCTTTATTCTATCATGTTGGCAGGTGTTCTGAGACCCACCTGGAACCTCCTATGCTGGGCTCCGTCTCAGCTGATCACTATGCTCCTGTACTTGCCCTACAATGACTGAGGGCCAGCTGAATACAGCGTGTGGACATGTGCAAGAGAAAGAGAGAGGGGACCCTCATTTTTGCACCAAATCCATCTGTAAAGTGGGGTTATTAGCCAGCCTTTCCCCCCAAACAGCCCCAAAAACCCAGCCTTGGAGAAGAAGCTTGCTCCCATCATCCTGTATCATTTGTCCCTTTATTTCAGCAAAAACACATTTCCATTTGTCTGTCCGGTGTTGTTTTTTTGTTCAAGGAGGAGAGATTTAGCACGAGGGGGAGCTAAATGAGCAGAAACATCAGATTCAGGCCATGGAAGTGAGCCCCTTGGAGCCAAGGTCTTCCTCTGGACTAAACAGGAGCGAAACAGAAACCTCCTGTTTTGTGGAGTGGGGGTGAGAGACCTTCCCTTCCCTGAATCAGCAGCACCAAAAAACACAAAACCCAGGAGTCCACCGTCACATGTTCTGACCACGGGAGCATCAACAAGCTGAAAAATAAAATGAACTTTTAGGTCCCTAATCCAGTGGCTGTCAATGGAACGGGGAGAGGAAGGCGGGGGGAAAACAGTCTATTTACTAAGCTGTTATTAAAACTGCTCACCTCCCTAAACATCACTCCCACCAATTGCTGCAAAAGAGCGGGACTCCGGACAAACAGATTAGCGACAGTTCAGTGCTTTTTAGTATTCGTGCAACCACTGTTGTTGTTAACTTTATCTAAGCCCCGCCTCTTTCCCAAAACAGGGACCCAAATCAAAATGCAATACAGTTAAAAACATGCAAAACAGCAACATTAAATTGGAATCAAACTACCAACCGTATTTAAAAATAATTACTTTGTTGTTGTTGTTTTAATCGCATATCTTTCTAGTCACAGGAGTTCAGCAGAACTCCTTAACATGGCAGCTTACATCCATAAAAACATCAAGGTATCAATTCACGACAGCAGGACAGCTATAAATATTGATGCCATTTTGGTACCGGTCTCAGCCCGGAGGCACGTACAATACAGTTGGACGGTTTTGAAAAAGCAGGGGGGAAGTGGAAAGGCAAGAAGGGAGGAAAACGATCAGGCACCGCTACCTGGACCTAAGCTTGAGGATGGGAGAAGGAGAAGTACCGGCTTCACCGAGGCCATTTCCACACTAGACTGTTACAGTGCTATGATTCCACTTTCAACATCCTGTGGAATCCTGGGGTTTGCAATTTAGGGAGGGGCCCCAAAAGCCATCCTCAAAGGCCTCTCCCTAAACTGCAAACCCCAGGATTCCACAGGATGTTGACAGTGGAATCATAGCACTGTAACAGTCTAATGTGGAAATGGCCCAGGAAGTTAAGTCTTGGGTCGGATAGCCAACTGACCTGGGGAGGGGGATCTGTGCCCTTAATCACAGAAATCAGAGGCATATGGAGATATGCATTATATTCTGCTGATATCTCTGTACCGAGGTGCTGCCAAAGACAAAGGCACAAAGGGCTGGTTTCGGGGAAAAGCCGTCCACCTCAGTTTTAAAGGATGGTTTTCGACACAGAGAAGCAGAGGGACAACAGCTTTCAGATATCAATTTTCAATATTAAAATCAGTAAAGGGTAGATAAAAGGTCATGTTCTCAAATATTGTTACTGAAAGATGGGCTTTTTTTGCTTGCCTTCCAACATATTCTTAAGAATGCAGAGGAGATTCCATTGCCTACCGGCAAGAGCGAATGCAGGCTCTGGAATGGAATACGCTGCCTGGATCTGTCAACGCACGTCTGCGGAAGTGACCTAGTGTACGTGGTGATCATCTTAATTCAGCACCAGCCATGGAAACATACAAAAGAGTCTCAGGCAGGATGCAGCAATCCCTTGCTCAGGTACGCAGCCCCACAAACACGGACCCACCCCTCTCACCACCTCTTCCGCACGGAGCAAATCGATACTGACAACAGGAAACTGCTCTTACACTGAGTCAGACACCCTCGGCCCATCTACCCCATTAGTACCTACTCTGACAGGCAGCAGTAGCTCTCCAGATCTTCTTTCCTAGAAAGAAAAATCCCTGGACATTCCTCCTGCCAGTCCCCTAATAGGGTTGCCAGGTGAAGTAAGAGATGGGGCTCCTCTGCCTTTAATGGTTGTGCAAAAGAAGGAATTTCAGCAGGTGTTGTCACTCTCCAAATTGAAATCTCAGAAACATTGTCACTCTCCAAGACAACAAGCCATATCTGCTGGAATTCCCTCTTCTGTGTGGCCATTAAAAGTAGAGGAGCCCCATCCCTTACTTCACCTGGCAACCTCTCTCCCATTCAAGGATAAACCAGATCTGACCCTGCTTCACTTCTGAAATCTGACAAGACCCGGCATATTAAAGGTGTTAGAATGGTTCTACAGCATTACTAGGAAGGTGTTGTCCATTGAATCAGACCCTTGGTTTACCTAGATTTGTAGTGTCAGCTCGGACTGGCAGCCATGCCTCTCCTCAGGGGTTCTTTCCCAGTCCCGGCCTTCCCTCCAGCTGTCTCCCACCCAAGCCACAATCAGCCCCATGCCTGCTTAGCTTCCAAAATCAGAATTAGATTAGCTAGAACAACTGTGCACATGTGCCAGGTAGCCGACCATTAAGTGAGAATGCTGTGGCCCACTGGGAGTTGTTGAACCACAAGTCCCAACAGCCCTAACCAACATAGTCAATGGTAAGGAGTGATGGAAGCTGCAGTCTAAAAATATCTGGAGGGCCAGCCCTGCATTAGGAGTCCTTTATTACAGCACCAATCCACACACTGCCTCTGGTTTGCTACTCTTGGTCTTGCTACTGTTTTATTTTGCTGTGTTCTAAAATGTTGGTGGATTTTCTTTAAAAAATGATGGTTTTGTAGTCATCTTACCTATCTGAGAATGGAATGGTGAGATCTAAACAAGTAAAGCCAAAACTGGATGCCAGTGTAGTGGAATATCCCCTTCCTTAACGTCTGCAGAGCAGCTTGGTTCTAGCCCTGGCTTAAACTCGAAACCTCAGATGGTGCTGTTTGACTGCAATAGGGGGAGAAAAACTGATTTCATGGCTTTCTGAAATGGGGAATCCTGGCATATTAAGGTACATCTCCCTGTTCAGCACTTAGTCTTGGTTAGGGGAAGGTCCCAGGTGAGGAAAGCCAAAAACCCTGCAGTAGCAGAGGGCACGTAAGAGGGGCATCTCCGGACAGGTAGTTCCAAAAACAACAAGAGTGAACCTGAAGTGCTGAGATGAGCGTCCAGTCTGAGAAATTCCTGGCTGCACAGCCAGGCTATGCTAATGCTAGATCAGGAGGTCCTTAAACTGCAGGGAGTCTGCAAGGCTCCATGGCTGGGTTTCGGGGAGTCCGGGAACCTGAGTGCACGGAAGCAGGTTGGTCTGTCTTTCTGATTATCTCCCTCTTCCACTGAATTTTTTCCCTGCCACTGTGCACATTCTTTTTCAACTGCTCATTTCCATGTTTTTTTCATCCCAGACAAGTCTGTGCAAATGAGACATCCATGTCCAATGCAATACAATCAACTATACACAAACAGTTTGTGCGCCTATTTTTTCTGCACACTTTTTTCCAGGGAAGGAACCCATGGCTTTCACCTAATCTCAAAAGGGCTCCATCGTCATCACCACCACCCACCAAAAACCACGGTGCTAGAGCATGTGAAGACACAACCACCTCCGAGCGCGCACTGAGTGGCATCCCCTTGCCACAGCTTGCCTCTCTCTCCACACCTGCAACTTTGCACGAGAGGGCACTTCAAGGTCAATGGGATGCCACTTTCTGACAGCCCTGTGTGGTAGGAACCAAAGAGTGAAGTGTGTGGATTTGGGGACTTGGAGGTAAGGCAGGAGGATCATTTGATGAAGAATTTGTGACAAATTTGACGCCTTCCCCCTGAAGCGAGGGGACGGTGCTCCTAAAGACATAAAGGAAAGGGTATCTGAATTGGGTCTGTGGAGCCCACTCCTCTGCTGCTCGCAGGTGATCAAGCAAAACCCTCCGGGAAGGCCGCAAGCAAGGCACGGAAAGGCATGTCACTCTGCTTGAATGCTCAGAGTCCCACCAGTTGCTGTGAGGCACCGGACTGCTGCCTGGGAGGCTGGCCAAAAAATGACTCCCCAGCCTCACCCCATAATTCCACTGGCAGATCTCTCTCTCTCTCTCTCTCACACACACACACACACACACACGGAACAAGCCTTTACCTGTCTTTGACCGCTCAGGCCGGCCAAAGTTCCAGAACGACCAGGTGCTCTTGGCGCTTGGTGGGTTCCGCTTGCGGTACGAGTTGCCCATGGCGGCCCCGGGTGCAAAAAGGCACCGTCTTCTTCCTCTCCCCCCTCCGCCACCCCGCCTCCTCCTCGTTGCTGGGTGGAGGAGGAACAGGGTGCTACATGACTGAACGAGGCAACACTCCCTGCTGCGTCTCCATGGCCGGGCTCCAGCGGTGCAGCGCGAGAGCAGGAGAGAGAGACAGAGAGAGAGAGGGACAAACGTGCACGGCTTCTGCTCTCCTCGGCTCCTGCTGCGGCTTGCAGCCCGGCCCTCGGCTCTCGCTCAGTCAGCTGCCAGGCCAATCGCAGCTGGCAAAAGGGAGGGCCCTGGGAAAAGGGTGGGTCTCTTGCCACTCCTTCTACCCGGACAGAATTTGACTGCCTCCTCCTCAATCGGTGTGCGCCCGTCCTCCTCTCCCTCAAGCACCTGTCTGGTTAGTGTCAGGGCCGGCTCTCCAGGAAAGGAGAGAGAGCCACTCAACTTTGGCAAGGGGACAAAAAGCACTTTGCACATGCTCAGAAGTACTGCGGTCGTGAGGTTGACCAAGCCAGGACCTGAGATTTCAGGGCCAAAACCTGAGATCCAAGGATAGTCCCTTTTGGTGTCACAAAAGGTGACAGCACTCGGTGTGACGCACTAAAGCATCAACCGCAGTGAGACAGAACAGCCCATTCAGATAAGAACAGCAAGGCCAGGCAATGCGAAGGCACACGCGGTTTTCAGGATGTTGCTCTGGCCCTGAGATCCCTCCTCTTGTCCCACGAATCAGAAACAGAGGCCAGCCTTTAAGACCTGTAAGACCACTAGGCAAGTTTGCCAGCTGCCCAACTGCCGGGGGGCATCTTTCTCTCCTTCACCTTAACCTGTGGGACTCATTTACAGTCAAAAACAGATCTCTTTACTTGTTTGCATAGCTTACCATTTTACTGGTACTGTCTTTTACCCTGACATTTTTATAGCAATCTTTCTACTTCCACTTCTTTTTTCTCCTGTAATTTATTTTAACCTTTCCTCCTCGTTCTTCCTATTCCTTTTATCCTTCTCTAAAATACTTTTATCCTATATTTACATTTGTAGTCAAGCCTTTTTAATGCTAGTGTGCTGCCTACTTATTTTAAACTTTCAATTTTCATTTATGTATTTTTTTTTTACAACTCCTGCTAAAGATTTTCATGAAGCAAAAAAAATTTGCTACCTCCACTTTTGTTGTTTTTTGGGGACAGTTGCCACAGCTGCTGATACTTCAAGACCTTCATAACATTCCTTAAAAAAATACACTACAACTGCCAGAATCCCCAATCCTGCTAGATGATGGATGCTGGAAATTGCAGTCTCAAAATTTAACATTTCCAAGCTATGGACATTTCACTGCGAGGCCACTGGCACAAGACAACTTCCTAAACCAGCCACGCCATTTACTAGCCTACAAAGATATCTAGTAGCCCATCTGCTGCCCACAAAATACTTTGTTTGTCACTTTAAAAATAAGAGAGAGATTGAGGCTCCCTAATCCTGCCTGAATGCTTTGCTCCAGTTCCTACTTGCCACGGGCAACCGAGTGACTAGTCACGAACTTCGCTTTGGTCCGCCTTTGCATGTCTGTCAGAGACCAGTAGAACCAGCCAAGAAGGAATCTAGACTCCACGACTGGACTTCCCCAGGTCTTCTTCCGAATGATCTGTGATGAAATCACAGACTCACAAGGAAAAATCCCAACCACAGAAAACACCCATTTCTTTCTAAATTATGTCCTCCTGGGGATCCAAAGTGGGGAACGCCTTTCATTTGGCCTACAAACAGGCAAGTCTTCCAGCTACATGCCTGACACTGTACAAGACCAACCAGGAAACAAACAGATATTCAATCATGCCTGAAAAAACCCCAGAAATGTTCCAGATTGACAAACTCGACACTTTGGTCCCAGATGGCCTTAATTTAGGGGACAAAATCCCTCTTGCCTCCAACAGTATCCTCTGACCTCTCTCTTTAGACCCTGGGAATTCCGTTACTGCCACAAGATGCCGTTTATTTCTCCATTCCATAAGACATCACCAAGGAAAGAAGAAGGGAAAATGTCTCTTCCAGCTCTATGATCCTACGACTGCAGGCCCTGAGGGCCAAAACCTGACACCTAAGGACCTTGCGATGTCACAAAAGTGATGCTACAAGGGGTAGCCCTGGCAAAGCCATTAAAAAGGTCACATTAAGGCTCTAATACAGTTGCATGGAGTATGCAATTTTAGAGTAACATCTAGTTGAAGTAATGAGGACATACACACAGAGATTTTTCAAGGCACTGCCCTCACCCTGAGATTCTTCCCTGAGGATCAGAGAAGAGGGTCCAGGCCTTGAGATCTGGTGACCCTGCCCTGGCCACTTGTTGGGAGGCCTTTGGTCTGAGCGAGGGCCTCTGGAGCAAGAAGGATCCACGGCCATGGCTTGTCCTGGGGTTCTCAGGCTCCACCACTGGGTTAGGATGGCAAGGCTAACTCCCTGTGGATGCAGGCAAATCTTCAAGTGAATACATGAGTCAAGGCTTGCTGATCTTTCCAGACAACACGGAATGCTCCAAGGTGTCACAGCTGACCTAGGGGACCCTAAGATCTTCTAAAGATGCTACAGCACAGGTTGAGCCTGGGTCCATCTGCACGCAGAATTCTCTGCTCTGTCACCACTGACCTTCAGCCCCATCCAGTGGTCATGGGACATGACGCTTCACGCCATGCCCTGCCACTTGTTATACTATGGCCCTTGCTCATGAAGGCTGTAAGAACACTTGCAATTTTCCTCTTCCTGAAGAAGATGAAGAGGCATTGAGACATTGATAAAATGGCCAACCACTAACAAGGTCTTCTTGGTTTTTTAAAAAATTAATTTATGCCAATAAACTTTTTTTTTAAATTGTTCAACATTAAACACTATGTTTTGCACAGAAGACACTATTTTTCTAAGCAAAGCTGTTGTTTACAAAACAAGGAGGGCATATACCAAAAATAAAAAAAACATACTTTGTGCGAATGAACTTTTAGCACAACAAGTCTCACAGTCCAGAAAATAATTAAAAATGCACAAAAGCTTCCATAACCTCGGCCAGTTTGCGTGAGAATGAAATAAGTGAAGATTTACATCCCTCCTTCACTCTCTCTCACACACACACACTCACGCCTCGCTATCCACTCACTTTCTCCTTGCCTTGTCAGCAGCTGCCCCTTTCCTTGCCAATAATCCCCAAATCCTGGAAAATAAGACTACCCAAAAGAGCAAATGCACGCAAACTGTCAGGAGTGCATTGCACTGGAACTGGGCACAGAGCTAGGAAGTGATTTCAGCAAGCCCCTGCTCTGGATGGAAACACACCCCCACCCACCCCAACACACACACACACATAAATTCCCCATGGCTAAAACCTGTTAAAGGAATGGAAAGAAAGGCTTAATAAGCAAAGGTGATTAAGTGAAACTTCTGAGCAAGTTATGGTTCACTGGGGGTCAGCTGGTGAAACTGAGTTTCGAGAGGAGCCAAACCGGTTTACAGCAGGGCATTCAAGTCTCCGGTCCCTTAAGAGGAAAAACGAAAATGAAAAATCTTCTAGATGGAAACAAATCCATCATGGCGGGGGGGGGAGCCACCAGAGGTTAAGATCTAGAATCATTAACAGAAACAAAGCTAAACTATTACCAGCCTATTTCCTGTTGAGACTTGATTTCAGGCCCTTGAATTTATGCCTTCCGCCTGGTGCAGCCAAAGTGTCAGGAAAAATATATATATATTTCCTATGCAATCTGACTCTCTAAGTATGTTTGCTCAGAAATTAAGTCTCGGTGAGTTCCATGGCACGGTTTACTCCGAGGTAAGGGTGCCCAAGGTGCATCGTTCCTGGGTTTGTCATATGATGAAACACAAAGGTTCCAACACCGGTTTGACAAGTCAGATCCTTTCTCATCCATTTCTGTTTGTTTTTCACCTTTACATCTCCTCACCCTCTTGTTTGCCAGAATCAAAAGTCATATTGTCTTAAGGAGTCAGGGGTTGTTTTTGTTTTTTTAAAAGAAGACCTTCTTTATGCATCGAAATCTGACTCCAAAACAGCCTGGGGAGTCTGAAAAGCAGATTTCAGACTATGTCATTTGCAAAATGTATTTCATGCCTTTCTCCCCCACTCAGGTGAAAGAGCTGCAGTCGGAAGACGCACGCTCCCTCTTTGTTTAGCCAAAAGACCTGCGCTCCATTTCCAGCTCAAACCAGACCCATAGATTCCTGTTGTTCACATTTTCTGAAACGTCACTCTTGGTTTTCTAAATCCTGCAGATTAACAAAATCACTTCGCAAACACTTGGAAACTATTTTGGCGATTAAGACTGAGGGCAGCAATGGGCACAGCTGAAGGAGCAAAGCGACACAGGCTTATCAGACCCTGTGTGTGCAAGAAAGGAAAATTTCCCTGCTTTCTGTATGCCGGATTTGCCCCAAAGCAACCCCTTCCCAATAGGTGGGACTACAGTACCCATGCTGCTGTTGTTCTGTCCCATCAAGCTGGTTTCATACTCTGGAGTCCCTATGAATGAGAGACTCCAAATGAGCATGTTATTAACTCAGGTCTTGCAAACTCAGGGCAGCAGTGGTTTCCTAACAGGGGCTATTTCCGCACTAGCCTGTTATAGCACCATGATTCCACTTTCAACATCCTCTGGAATCCTGGGGTTTGCAGTTTCGGAAGAAGCCTGCTGGAAATGGCCAGGGTCTCTGCACCTATAATACAGTCTTTCATTTTTCCTGCTGCCTTCCACCATGTCACGTGTCATTATCTTTTCTAATGGGTCATATATAACGAGACGTCCAAAGTATGATAGGCTCAGTTTACTAATCTTTGCTTCTATTGCAAGCTTAGGCTTGATTTGCTTCTGGACCCATTTATTGGTCTTTTTAGTAGTCCATAGTCTCCGCAAAACTCTCCTCCAGCACCACATTTCAAATGATCTGCTTCTCTTCCTGTAAGTTTTCTCCCCATATAGAAATCAGAAATACTATGGCATGAATGATCCTATCTTTGGCACTGAATCATTCAACCACGCTGAATGATGGGAGTGATAGTCCAAAATCTAAGCCCATGTTTGGTGAAAATTCTTCCATTGCTCTGCATTTTACTTCTTTCCATCCCCACCAACACGTGTTCTGACCATTCTTCCTTCAGAATTAAAGCTGTTATTAAAATGTAGCTAAATCAGCCATAGAATAAGAATTATTTAAAACAAACTCATTATGAAGACAAACAAAGCAGCGCACTATTGAAAACCCTTGCAGCCAATCCCCCAAAGGCTATTGGTGCAGAAAAGTTTCCATTTGCTGATGGAAGAACAAACACGGCGAAGTGTCTGTCTGGACTGGAAAAGGTGAATAAGGAACGATGACTCTCTTCCGGCTGGAGGACAATGATCCCCTGCTGTATTGAAGCACAGCCATTAAGAGTCTACAAAGATCAGCTGGTGATTCAATTAGGGAAGGAAAATTCTCAATCTGAAACACTTTGCCTTCCTCTGAGCATATGCAGAGAGTTTTTCTGCAATACTGAATAACTGTTTCCTCTGCCTTTCTTACAATCAAGATACCTGGCCTGCTAGAATCAGCATGAGAGCACGTATTTTGCAAGCAAGGTCCAGAGGTCCTTGTCACATCCAGGCTCAAACCATCTCAGTGCACTCCAACCCCCTTCCTCCTCTCTCTCCCATCAGTGGGTAACCCAGCAAAACTAATACTTTGCATTTTAGGAACAGCAAGAACAACCAGCTAATTTTCTTGCTCAAAAGCCTGAGTAAACAGAAACATCTTCACCTGCCAGCAGAAAGAAAGCAGAGAGGCAGACAACCTAGGTTCTTGTGGGAGGGAGTTCCACAGTCTCGTAGCAGCCACTGAGAGGGCTGTCTCCCATGTCCTCACTAAAGAGGTCTGTGATGGTGGGGAAAGTTTAACAAATCAGCACATAACAAGCTAGACTGGGCTAGGTTTTTTTTCCCCAAGTTCCCTCTCTTAGTCATCTGGCCAAAGGTTTCCGGCCAGCATTGCCGCATGCTGTTTGTGGAAAGCTATGTCCTGAGCGATGGGAATCAACTCACAGCAGAGGTGGTGGTGGTTGATGCGTGAAGACCACTCCCCTGACTTTGGGCCAAGCCAGCAGGTCTCTTTCATGCCCGGTGATTTCATGGCACAGCCTCAAACGCTCTTTTAACTTCACGCCCACTCAAATTCCCAGACGTTTCTATTGCAGGCAAGGAAATATTAATACGCCTGGTCTCTGGCAGGGTTGGGGAGCCTATACCCTTTCCAGATGTTGTCGGGACTCTCCAAGACCCAGCAATCCCAGCTACAATGGCCAGGGATGATGGAAGCTGTAGTCCGCAGCATCTAGGCAGCTCCACTCACCCTTCCGCTCTTTGGTAAATGTTCAATGCGCAGTTTCAGTCTTCATGTGCATTGGCCGCAATGCAAGCTTTGTAGGGAAAGGAGATCGAGAAAGGAAGGGTTGCACTTTCTGGAAGATATTTTCCTGGGGGAAATTTTTCAACCCAAGATTGTGTAACTTGCCTTGTGCGAAACGGTTAACTAGGCGTCCGAGGTTCACCGTCCCCTCCCTTCCTTCAGGAGCCAAAAGATTGCAATGATACGATTTATTTCTTTTAATAAACAGAAGAGAGGAGCACAGCCAGGTAGCTGTAGGGAGGAGGAGCAGGGAGCAGCTTAAAAGCAACAGTTGGGAAAAAGATTTGTGTAAACAGGGAGGGTCTCTGACTGTTTCTGATCTTTAAAAGGTGGTTGCGGGGGAGCCACCAGCAGCAGCCTGCTTTCAGGAGTTGGGGGGAAATACTCCAAAAGCATACAGCAAGACAAGTCTATGCAGAAGCAGAGCTTGAAACTACAAATGAATGGCTAGCTATTTGCTCAGTGTGGAGGACAGGCACCTCGAGAAACAAAGGCTCGAATCCCCACTCAGTCACGGAACCCCACCTTGGGCAAGGTTCGGATCCTGCTCAGCCATGGAACCCCACTGGGTGACCCTGGGCAAGTCACACTCTCTCAGCCTCAGAGGAAGGCAATGGCAAACCTCCTCCGGATAAATCCTGCCAGTGAGAGGCAGCACAGTGGCTGGAGTACTGGACCGGGACTCTGGAAGAGCAAGGTTCGAATCCTGCTCAGTCATGGAACCCCCACTGGGTGACCCTGGGCAAGTCACACTGGCAATGGCAAACCTCCTCCGGATAAATCCTGCCAATGAGAGGCAGCACAACACAGCAGCTTCAGTGCCGGAGGAGGAGACCAATTCGCTCAGGCACGGAACCCCACCGGGTGACCTTTGGGAAGTCACACTCTGAAAGCATGCATTCCAATTCCTTACGGGAAATGAGAAACGTAAATGCTGCTTTTTTTAAAAAAAATTGTCACAGCAACTAACTGTGAGGACTCTTGCACCACTTAGGTCTAACCACTTAATTTTAATTTTTTAAGTAACTTTCCAAGCTCTGCTCAGAAGCTCCACCTTGTCCAATGGTCTTCACTCCTTGGTAAGCATGCAGAGAACTGGATGCCAAATCAGGGAAGTAATGGACATTAGAGCTCAGAAATTAAAATGAAACAGGTTCTTTTCTTTTACAGTCAACTTGGGAAACTCCTTATCACATGGTAACACTTGATTTTAAAATACAATGCATACATACAGACAACCTCAGCTCAGGACACAGCTGTGCAAGTTGCTCGCTTGTTAACTTATGGTTTTTGACTGCAGCTCCCGGAATCCCCTGCCTAGATTAGTGGGCATGCTGACTAGGGAATTCTGGGAGTCATAGTCAAACAACAACCACAACCCTCAAACCCACAGACTTTTTCCAAGTTCTGAGAAAGACGTAGGTGTTTCTCACAGAAATTTCTGTTTATAAAAGCAAATCAACTTTTGCTTCACAGTTTACAGCCAGTAAGAACATCTGCAGTTACAGTACCAAGATTCATGGGGCGGGGGGACATACAAGCATACACAAAGATTCTGGGGAAAATTAGAAAATTGTTTCTCTTTTGTCTTTTTAAAAAAGACAGCCAGCTAATTTATATCTGCAGGATGTGAAGGGAAACCCTCTCTGCATGATAGATAGTGCTTCACAACAGCTGCACACACCACTGCTTTTCTTTTTCTTTTTCCAAATAGATGGAAACGGTGTTAAGTCTGTATGTTACTACATACTCGATCCAGGGCCAAAAAGCTTTCCAGCTGTACCTGGTCTCCAGCATACACAGAAATTCACATAGCCACGTAAATGCAAAGTGGTTTGTATCTCCTGTGCCCATAGTTTTCCCAGAATCAGCTCAGAACACCCGGCAGCTGGTATTTTTAAACCTTGCCTTTTTCCCAAAGTTTTGACTCAAACTGACTCCCAATTGGGACCGATCAAGACTTGTAAGGCTGGCTGGTCCAAGGAAGATGAAGCTCAAGTCAACAGCAGTTGGATTAAGTCAACTGACCCAACTAATTCTGGCTTTCCCGCCCTTGCAATGGCATTGCTGCGCAACTAAGCAGAAGAATTGCCTCTAACTTTGGATACAATAGGCTCTCATACCATCACACCCCATCGTCTTTTGGAGAGTTACGGTTGCAGCTGGTGGATCCCATGTTAGTGGGATGGCAAATCTGTTCTGGTTTTTAATCTGGACTTTAAATGCTCTGTCCAAGGTGCTGGAATAAGGATTGGGCTTCAGCACTATGGATAGCTCCTTTCAAGTTCAGACTGAACCCTGGAACAGATTCACCAATCCATTGAGACTGTCATAATTCACTGGGAGAGAAGAAAAGCCAGATGGGTAACTAGGAGTCCAGAGGTCAAGGAGCTGAAAAATCAGTCAGTAGCTGGAAGAACCAAGATAGGCAGAGGGATGCACAAAAGAACAGTCTGGGTCTGGTTCCAAAGGTCCAGAAAGCTGGGCAGGGTCTCCAAGCCGGCTTGGGTGCCGTTCGCAGAGAACAGATGACAGACGTTGCTTCCAGCAGCAATGAATGCTTGCTGCCGGGCTTTTCCAGGCAAGCTGGCTATTCAGTGGAAATGGCAGAGGCAGCACATGTGTGAAGCCCCTCCTCAAAAACTCTTATGCTGCTGCTACTCCAGAGGAAACTCAGGGATCGCCAGCCGCCACCAAAGCCATGGGAGGAGTCCACCATCCTAAGGAAGGACTGGTGAGAAGCAAGAAGACATGTCAGAGGCACTTGAAAGTTGGCACCTCCCTGCTTTCCATAATGGATCAGCCTCCACTGAATAAGAGGCAAGACTTACTGAAATATTTTATCATCCATCAGCTGCCTGGCGTTCAATCAATATGATTTAAATAAATGTACAAATTAGATAATTGCAGCAAAACATCAGTTGACTCACTGCACCAACTAATTGACTGTAGGCCCCGCCACTGCAGTTTCGAGTGCGGGCACAGCTCAGACTAGATGCCAGGGCAAGTACTCAGCCTTGCAGGGGAGGGAGGCACCTAATTAGAAGGCAGGACAGCCATAAACTTGCTAGAATTCCACACACACACACTCCGTGTTAACTCTACTTTCCACGGAGGCTCTGGCCTCCTCCAGATGGGACAAATGTGCAAGAAAATGGGAACTTTTTGCTGAAGTTCTCCAGGTGGTTAAGCTATCCCGATGACATTTCTAGTGTGCAGTGCTATTTTTTGGCAATTCCCACCACCAGCTGCAACAATTTCACCCCAACAATTTCACCTTCCAATGGCTGCTTTTCAGTTCCAAAGCAAAGAGGAAGAATAGAGTATTTTTGGCTCCTTTCTTTTTCTAAAGACTTATAGTGCAACAAATCATCGGTAGATCAATGAAATTGCACTTTTGCACTACAGCATTATAATCTCCTCTGTGTGTTTTTGTGTTTTTAAAAAGAGAGGAGAACATTTGCTATTCAATACTATAGGACCGCAGCAGCGAGCCATGCCTTGCCTTTAAGAAAACTTTGGAAGAGGCCTTTTGCAGACCCAAGACATTGCTACAAACAGCTTTCCAAAGAGAACGGAACAAGTGGACTTGGAGATTACAACTAGCAAATCTAAGACGCTATCTTGTGAGAAATCCATGCTTCTCTAGACCAATCTGGATGAGCCCACAATTTTTAGCAAGAGAGCAATGCCAACCCCTTTTCATATAATACGCTCACATTTTGGGGAGGTGCCTTCCAAAAACAAAACAAAGACAGAAGTCTTCAGGGGCATGGCTACCATTGGACAAGGGAAAGGAGATGCCCCAGGCTTCCAGCCAACGGAAACCTCCCTGTCCCTGCCTGTCCCACCCCCCCCCCAAGTCCCTGGCCAGGTAGACAAGATGGCAGCAGCAGCTTCCATACTCCAAGGGCCCATCTGGGTTGCTTGCTCCCAAACACTATGCTATTCCCCTCTCACAGGTGTTTACACACGAAGCCAGAAATTCTGGAGTAGATGGGTGCTAGCAAAGTGGTACCAGGAAAGCACTTGGCCCATCCAGCACCCAGGTTTATTTTTAGCAAGCAACCATGACAACAAAAAGGAAACCCAGTGAGAACTTAGCTGCAGCACTTCATGCACAAACATGTTCTTGCTGCTCTTTGGATTGTGCAGCTCAGCCAGGAAATCCCTCTTCGAGCCTGGGTTGTGGGTGGATGATGTTGCTGGAACACTCTCGTCAGGTTGTATGTTGCACAGCCAAGATTATGTTTTCAGTGCTATGTTAATTAATCTCAAATAAGAGCCAGGACGCTGCCTTTCAGATGGGGTGACCTGAGTTCAAATCCCGACTGTGTCTGAACAGGGGTGTAGCTATGGGGAGGGGGGAATGGGAGCATTGCCCGCAATAAAAATCCAAACAAAATTTTCCTTCCATTCCCAAATTTCCAGCATTGCATTAACTACAAACTTTAGTTGAGCATTTGGAGATGCTCTTTATGCCTCCAAAGCAAAGGACAGGCAGAGTGACCAAGGCAATGCAGACACAGCAAATGGAAGAGTTCAAGGTGTGAATGACTTTCAGGTTCTCACTTTCCGCAAGGAATTTGGGGACTAAAGGAAAAGTGTATTTAGGGGAACAGAATCATTATTTGGGTAAGGTAGTGCCCTCACTTTACCCCCCTTGCAGCTACAGCCCTGGACATATGAGTTTTATAGGGGCAAAGAGTCGCTCATTCCGAGTCCAACATTGCACTCTCTTAAATAAAGCTCTGGAAAGGTGACATAACCCCTGGGACAACTGCTGGCTGTTTAAAAAGGCATTACCCATGGGAGGTACCATTCCTGCATCATGAACATGTGCAAGACAGCCAGAACTCTCACAGAAGCATCAAAATTTTCCCCTCTTGGTGAACCCACCATGCCATGACATGCAAAGGGGAGTTGGACGGAGTTACATTGCCCTTGCTAGGAGGGGCACATCGGCAGCATGGATTATGTTTACACACTCAGACCACTTGCTTGCATGCTCCATTCCATTGCTTGCTTTCCACAGGACAAGCACTTTGAAATCTGCTTCACGGCCTTGGCTCCCTAAAAACTGAGGTCCTAGGCAGTTCCTCCCCTGATCTCAACAAATCATGATACCATCATCAACATCATCATCAACATTATCATCATCATCATCATCATCTTGCCTTTTCCCCAAAATTAGGACTCAAGGCTGCTTACAATTTAAAAGAACCATCCACGCATCCCCTAGGGACCGGAGCATTGCCAGAAAGTGGAACTGGTTGAAAAGCAGAATCCAGTCTTTCTTCAGTTCTTCTCCTCTTGCCTTCTTCCTGCAGGGAACATGGGGGAATTACGGAGGCTCGCTTACTCCCTGCAGGAAGAAGGCAAGAGGAGGAGAATTGACGAAAAGCGGGCCCCACATAGAAAGAATGGTACATGACTGATTTTCAATGGTTGAAAGAGCAGAAAGTTGAAAAAGCAGGAGACACCTGTACAGCTAAAACATATAAAAAGGGAGCATTAAAATGGAATTCAAACTATTCGAGCAGTTTAAGGACACACTTCAAAAGTAAAGAGCCATTAAGAAGACAAAAAGCAACTAAAAAGAGTTCAATTTAAACTCTTAACAGTCTAACTCTATGCATTCCACGTCCTTCTCCAACCAAACGAAGAAACTGCAAGGAGAACAGATGCAAATACAGCAGCAGAGGAAGCCTCAATGTGGCCAAGAGGAAAGAGCAGGGCAGGCGAGGCTTCTTGGCCAGGACAGAACTTCCGCCTCAAAGGTGTCCATTGTCAGAGCAACCGGGAAGAAGGCGCTCACCCACCACAGGCTGCCTTCACCCTGCCCTCAATTGCACAGAACCAACGGCGACTCAAGAGAACCAGCATCCTGTTGGTTATATTCAAGAGCAGACCTGTTCGATCAATTGTTTGAATGGTCAGTCTGCACATGGCTAAATCTAATGGCTACAATGGACCCACCCTAGTCCACACTAGATTTGAATTTAGGCCTAAGAGTGTCTTTGGACAATGAAATACAATAAGGTTGAAGGCAGTAAAGAAGAAGGAAAAGGAGGAAGGGGAATGAGGAAAAGAAGAGGAAGAGCGACCAGGTTTCTAATCCTGGCTGATCTACCAAGGGTATGCCCTATGTCCCAAAGGCCAACCAACTCTGGGGCCCAGTGGGGTGGTTCTCAACTTCTGACCTTCACGGGGCCTTAGATTTGAACTCTCAGAATTCCTCACCACTGGCCATTCCAGCTGGAGCTTCAGGGAATTGAAGTCCAGCCCACCTGCAGGAACAAAAGCTAGTCCAGAAGCCAAAAGCTGAGCTCTGGCCTTGGACCAGCTGATAGATCCACGTCCTTCATGAATTTATGGTACAACTTTGAGAAGTCATTTGCTGAACTATAAAATGAGAACAAGAGGAACAGGATTTGCAGTACACAACACAAATCCAAAATTCAAAAGTAGCGATACTGCTCTGCCAACACGGCTACCCCTGAATATTTTTTTTCTAGGATTTGCCATGTGTTCTGAAAACTAGATGTGCTGCACTAAGAGTGAGAACTGTGTGTCTCCACAGAAGTTGCTGGACTGCAAGTCCCTGCAGCCCTAGCCAACATAACCAATGGTGAAGAATGCTGGGAGTTGTAATCCAACAGCATCCAGCTGCATGATCACTGTTCCTGCACATGAACAAAGGTTCTCAACTTTTCATCCTTCAAATATTTTGGGCTTAAGCTCCTCAGCAGCCCTAGCCAGCATCACCAATGGTCAGGGATTCTGGGAGTTGAAGTTCTAGAGAAAAAACCCTAGAAGACCAAAGACTGAGAACCATAGCTTTCCAGAAAGGATGAGAACCAGCAGATTCAAGACAGATGCTCTTTCCTCAAAGCTGGTTAAAACCCAGATAGTGCCATGGTGCTAGTGTTAAACTGTGCACTGAGGAATCAGGAAGAGCTGCCAGGCAGTAACGGTGCAAACAGGCCAAGCCATTTCCCGAGGAGACATGATTTGCAATGGCAGAAGTACAACCACAGTTGTTCCAAGAGGTGTGAAAGGCGCCCTGAAAACGTTGCATAACACCATCCTGGCATGCAGGGTTGCAACCTCTGGATTGCACACAGTGGCACCACACACGCAGCAAAGCACATGTTTTCTGTGCAGAAAGTCTTGCTTTTTGCCCCAGTTAAAATGAATCTGAGGTACCATGAGAAAAAAAATCCTGCTGCCTGTAACAATAGTAACTCCTACCCAGCAAGACCATAATAAATAAACGTATCCTCAAACAAATAATAGAAACAGTATCATTTCAAAGAATGTTAATATACGTATAGTCTATACAATACTCACACACAAATATTCCCCACATTGCTGATATTCTAGCCTAGGGTCCTTATTTCTTTCAGTCACATTATCAGGAGAAAGACAGGACACAAGTGAACAAAACAGGAATAAGAATAATAGCTCCTGAGTTGAGGGTTATCCTGAGCCAATTTTAGCAAAACAGAATCCTGAAACTGGAAGTGAAATCAGTCCAAAGGGCAGACAAAGGTAAGTAGAAACAAGAACCATCCTGCAGAGCAGAGACATGCCAATGCTCTGTCCCAAACTTTGGTCCTCCAGGTCTTTTGGACTTTGGCCCCCAGAAATCCCAGTCAGCTTGACCAACAGTCAGGAATTCTGGGAGCTGAAGTCCAAAGCATTCAGAGGACCAAAGTCTGAGAACCACTGCCCCAGAAAACTCTCTTTGGCCATCCCATCTGCTGAGGGAACTGCCCAGCTGGACTTCTGATGGCGGCCCACCTACAAAATTCCCACAACGCAATGCAGTGGACCCAGTCGCCACTCAAGCCAATTTTGCAGTTTTGCAATTTTGCAGCCGCACTGCCCAGGGCTGGCACTTGCGGTGCAGCATCCCATGCTGCACAAAAGAAACTCATAAAAGTCTAATAATAACAACCTCTCTTTTTACAGCTCTTTCACTCCACCTTCGCAAGTGCTATTAAACCAGGAGTCCACCAAGGTCAGTTCCTCACCTTCCTGAGTCCCACCCATCCACGGCAGTGTAAAATGCAACCACCCCAAGGCCACATGGCCACGTGGCTCTTGCCCTGGGAGCTGGGATCTTCACTAAGCCAGACAAATACCAGGACAAAAGCAGCTGGCACTGAACGGGTTGAACAGGGCGCGGTTCTTCTACACGATGCCCTGGAAGCAGAAACTCTGTTGTGATGACAGACATTAATGACTTCGCCCAGCAGCAGCAGCATTAGCTTGCTGGAACCACAACGAGCCATCTTGTGTAGCCGAACACCCGAAAACCCTGTAATCCCAGATACTCACATGCGCACCTCCTTGCTCCCACATGTTTCAAGTGCCTTTGGGCAGCAGGGAAGTCCCTTAACTTTTAAGCAATCATAATCTTTTCTTATCCATTATGATGCTCCTGATTTTTGCCACGTGACTGCTATTTCTCTGCATTTGTTTGCAACCATGCCCTACCTGTGCCAAAGAGCATCCTCAGCTGTGTCAACATGTTGGCATCTACTTTAAAGCCGCTTGATGTTTTTGGTAAACAAAAAAAAAAAAATGCTTTTATTCCAACACATTCCCTTCTGGCCCACTTTGGATTCTAACCACTTCAGGTCACCCCCAATGGGGCTTTCTCAGGATGACCCAGAGGTTGTGAAATGGCCTTTCTGAAGGAGAATACATGGAAACATAAATAAGCTTAAATGGAGTTTTTTTCCCCCACTTGGGTGTGCCCCTGACTTTGCAGCTTGTGCAACACACACAGTTTTTCCCCATTGCCAAGCTGTGTTCCAGGCACCTCTTGTCCACATATAGGAGAAATGTCCAGCCAAAGACATGTCTTTACCCATTTGTACCAGCCTGTTACCCTGGTACCATTCAAACCCACTGGGTTTCAATCTTCCACCACCACTCCCATCAACATGAAGATTATAGGTTTTGCAATCTAACACATTTAGAGGGTACCAGATTGGGTGAGACAGTATTCTGCATCTTCAGAGATACAAGAAGTCTGATAATACCAATGGATTTCCTAGCTCAGCATCCTTTTTCCCACAGCAGCCAACCAGATGCTGTTGCTTTTATGGAGGAAATGATTAATAAGGAAGCCCTGCATGTCTGTGAGGAATATATCTGGGTTTTTTTCTTTTTTCATGTTTCAGTCTTGAGACAGTAGCGCCTTTCTTCTCCACTCCTGCTTATTTGTGTATTTTCTCAGTACTTCCTTCTTCTTGCTTAGCAAGAGTTCACATATAAATAAATCAGAGTGTCACTAGCACAAAAGCAAATACACACACACACACACACACAAACAATAAAGAAATTTTGCCTGGTACATAAATTCTGCTGAAATGAGGGATAATGCCAGTTGGAGACAAACTTCAGACTCCATATTTCATGCATTCATACAAAGCAGTGCACAAACCAAACCATAAATTTCAGAGGTGCATTTCTCCAGCCCCAGCTCATCCAAAACATGGTGCTGGAGAAGACTCCTACAGATACCATGGACTGCCAAAAAGTTAAATAAATGGATCCAAGAGCAAATGAAGTCCAAGCTCTTCCTAGAAGTCAAGCAGACTAAACCAAGGCTGTTGTATTTTGGACATATCACAAAGAGACATGACTTTCGAAAAGACAACAATCCTTGGTAAGGTAGAAGCCAGTAGGAAAAGAGGAAGACCCCATTACAGGCGGATAGACTGAGTCAAGAAGCCACAGCTGCCCTGAGTTTGCAAGACCTGAGCAGGGCTTTTGGAGTTCTAGAGATGCCAGAAGTCAAAGTCGACTCAACACTGATTAGCAACCATTTCTCCAACCTCTTCCTTGCACAGGCAAAGGAGTGGGTGCAACTAATTAAAGGACATGGATGCCATGAGCAAGGAGCCACTCACCCTTCTGCTAAAATGCTTTAACACCTACATGAAAAATAGGATTGAGGAAAAAGGTTTTCTTCACTGGCCAAAGAGCAAACCATCTGCATCCAGCCTCCCTATTACTTTGGGCAAAACATCCATTGCCATTTACAAATTCTGAAGCAGACCTGCACAGCATGCAAATGGGATGCCTGAAATGCATGGAGTCGCCGTAAGTCAACAAGTGACTTAAAGGCACATATGCATATGCATGCACACATACAGACTGTAGATGCAAATTTGTCTTCCTGTGATTTTTTTAAAAAAGACTGCAAGGCTCATCAGCTGAAGGATTACACACTCTAATCCTTTTTCCTGGGCCAAAGATCTGGCAAAAATGCTGAGAACAACATCTGGAAACAGTGCCCGTGAGTCAGAGGGAAAAGGAACGAACAAAGAGGAAGAGGCGGGAATTCCCTGGGCAGGCAGAGAAGAACAGCTGCACTTGACAAAACTCCAGATAGCTCGCTCTCCGGTTTCTACGGAAGGTGATCCTGCAGTACAGAAAAGGAAACCTGCGTGGAGAAGGGCAAGCAGAGCACACACATCCGTCCACACCAGGCACACAACATGATATGGATACTATAGGTACCTCAGGTTTGCCAAACAGCTTTTTTGAAAATCTTTCTCAGGGACCATTTGATATCTGATGGGGAAACCATGGCCAACCTCTTGCACTGGCCTGTGAACAGTACTGTTCCTGTGAGAGCAGACATTTCCGCACGGCACTGTTATAGCGCTATGATTCCACTTTCAACATCCTACGGAATCCTGGGATATGCAGTTTAGGGAGGGGCCTTGAGAATTCTCATCCAGAGAGCTCTTGGGCCTCCTCAGGAAACTACAAACCCCAGAATTCCACAGGATGTTGAAAGTGGGATAATAGTACTATAACACTGTAGTGCAGAAATGCCTAGTGAGTAGGCACATGTAGCTCTGTATCTTGCCCAAACTGCCAGTGTTGACACTGATGATTTTGCTTTCCATTTGAACAAAACAGCGGCCTGAGCAGTAGCCCTGCAAC
Source organism: Ctenosaura bakeri (assembly GCA_948474755.1). Taxonomy (NCBI): domain Eukaryota; kingdom Metazoa; phylum Chordata; class Lepidosauria; order Squamata; family Iguanidae; genus Ctenosaura; species Ctenosaura bakeri. Next base: position 49,717 of record CAOLHI010005699.1, read on the forward strand.
CCTTCAAATCCTTTTCATGCCCAAGTCCTGTGCAAAATGGATCCTAAACAGTAAATTTCAATTTTTTTCTTTTTAAAGACAAAGTTTTTTTTCATCAGTCCCAACCCTGCACAAAAATGTTTCCGGATGTCCACTTGAATATCAGTATCGACTGATTCAAGTCAAAATCAGTTCGTAAACATGCATTCTATAGCAAAGTAAGTAAAGAAATAACATTTTAAAAGACAGTAAGGAGAAGTGTTTGCTCAAGAGGTAAACAAAGCAGATGACAGAACAGGTCCAGAGCCTTACTACAGTCCTTGTTTTGAGTCCCACTTGATACCACATCAATGCCAGCCTCAGCACCGCAGCGGTAGTATCTGCTACCATTTCTTTAGGTCTTCTTTCCGGCTGTGTGGGCGCTCTTATTTCCTGTCTCGTTGAGGAAAGAGAAAGGGAGAAACTGATCCCAGCTTGCTCCATGTATTCGGAGAACACTGATCACATTCTCCTCTCAGCAGATAACTCTCCTCTAAGCTAAAAGAAGCCACAACAACTTCAGTCCTTGGACAACAAATAACCTTCCTGCAGGTATCTCTGCCTGTCCACTGCTGGAAACGGAGAACCAAGCCAACGCAAACCTTTGGTCTGATCCAGCAGGGCCACTGCAATGCCTTTTGGCCTGTGCTCAGGTTTTCCAGACCTCTGATCCCAGTTATTTGGAATCTTTCCATCTTGTTGTTCTTGAAGTTTAACAATCTGTTTCCAGGGCTGAGTACAGCATCTCAAAAGGCTGAACGACAGTCAAGTTGGCAGAATGAGGGGAAGAGGAGGAAGAAAATATTATAGTCCCTCCTATCCCAAACACACAAGCCCTGACTTGCTTGGAGTGACAGTGGTAAGGAACAAAGTTTGCAGCAGCTTCCTGCAGTCATTCAGTTCTTCCTCGATGCCCAAGATAAACAAGGAATCGCGGGAGAACAGGCTTCTCTGAAGGACATGGCCGACGCCACCTGTGCATTCACGCTTCCCATGCCTTCAGTGGCACAGAAGTACAGAGGCAGCCCTGGTGGCTTGTAGCTGGAGAGGCTGGCAACCTAGCTCCAACAAAACTCACTGACCGGGGTCAGATCCATCTGACTAGCAAACAACAGCATGTAACTTTTCATAACAGCCGATTTCAAGTTTTAATGGCATCATGTACTGCCCAGTCCTTGCTTCCATCTTTGTTCCAGTAAAGACCAATGATGGGCAACTCTCTTGGCAAGCCGCCACAAGTCAAGTATTAGCACACTCCAGTCTACACACATACACAGAGCTTTGGTGTGCCTTTGCCTCTAGTTTACTTCAAGACAAAGCAACACACCTATCCAGGCAGGAGACTGCTTTTATATGTGTTCTGTGGGCCACACCGGAGCCACAGAACAAAGTCCTGTCCAGGCGTGGAAGTCCCAGACACCTGGCACATGATATGCCACTCAATATGCCATCTTTGCCACAAGCCAGCCCCTCCCCAGGGCCAAAACCATAGAGATCAGGTTTTTCCAACCCAGTTCAAACCTGTTTGGAAGGACTTTCCATGTAAAAGTATCTCCTCCAGTCCTCAACTCCATATCAAAGTCCACAGCAGTGGGACGAGGAGACAAGAAGTTTCCAACAAAAGTGGAGCAATCGTGCTTCCCTCCCACAACTACAAGCCACCCCCTACCTGGGACAGGCTTCAGGGTGGGGCCTGAACCACATCAGCTTCTGCAACCCCCCTCCATCCCCTGGTCTGGAGCTCTTCCAGAGATTTCTCAAGATCCCGGACCTCATGACTCAGAGACGGAACATGCCCACTGAACCGGCAACACCCTCCAACAGAGATGGAATTTTAGAAGGCAGCAAAGCACGGTTACGGTGAAGAGACTCAGCCTTTGCCTCTAGAACCAAAGGCAGGGCCCCAAACACCCCACCCTGCAAACACACACACGGGTTGTCCACGACTGGGACCACGGCCGGTTGCATTCCGTGCCAACCTAAGACACTACCACACCTCGAAGGAGCAATCAAAATGGCACCCTCTGGCTCTGAAAGGCAGCCCACGGTGTACTGATCTGAATGCTGGACTAAGACTTAAGGAAAAGAGGGCTTAAATTCCCTCTGCTCAGCCAAGAAAACCCATTGGGAGACCCTAGGCAAGTCACTGGCCCTTTCCGCACTAGACTGTTATAGCGCTATGATTCCACTTGCAACATCCTATGGAATCCTGCGGTTTGCAGGCGGCCCCTCCCGAAGCTGCAAACACCAGGATTCCATAGGATGTTGCAAGTGGAATCATAGCGCTATAACAGTCCAGTGCAGAAATGGCCACTCTCTCTCAGCCTAGGCAAAGGCAACGGCAAAGGCAAGCCTCCTCTGACTCAGTCTTGCCAAAGAACCCTTAGGATAGGATCACTGGAAACCAGAGCGGACTTGAAGGTGCAGAACAACAGAGAGAAAGCGCGCACTGTGTCATGATACGAGGGTGAGACTAGAACCGTAGAAAACCAGGGTTTAAATCCAGCTCACCCAGGGACCCCCGGGGGTAACCTCGGACAAGCCACACTCTCTCCGTCTTAAAGGAGGAAAACAGCAAACTTCCTTTGCAGAAATTAACTTTCGGTGAGGTTGATTTTTTTGGTGGGGGGCCAGAACATTTGTCCCCCGCGGAGAGAAAGAGAAGCAGACGTTGCATTGGCCGGACAGAACCAAAACGCCAGGAAGCCTGGGGGGCTGCTGCCCGTGGGGGCCGCCCTGCTGGCTCCCCCTGGAAGAGGGGACCGGCCAATTAAACCGCCCCTCCCCGGGGTTACCCAGAGCTTAAATGGGGCCGGGATCTAGTTTCCAGTTGGCCTGCCAGGCGGCGGCGCTGGAACCGCGCAAACAGGTCGGAGGAATCCTGTCCTGTCCTGAAGGGATGCCCGGAGCCCCAAGCCTTTGGACCCGGAGCGCCCAGCCGGGGCAGGAGGAAGGGGGCCTGGGCTGCAGGAAGGCTGAACCCGGGCGGCGGGATGGGATGGAACCCCGGCTTCCCGGTTCCCGTGCAGAGTTTGGGCACCCGAGACGAGTCTCCGCGAAACTCTCCAAGCCAAAGCGGGCACTCTTGGCCGGAGCCGAGGAACCACCGCCAAAGGGTGGACGTCAGTCCGGAGCGCCCACGGGCAAGAGTTCCCCTGAGCATAGGCAGAGCGCCTCTGTTCCCATACACACACACACACGACCCCCCCTCTGGAGCCAAGGCCTGGCCAAGCCCCCTCCCCCCGGCCGGCTTCTGGGTCTCACCTCGGGGCCGCTGGTCGCGCTCCTTGCCCTCCGCCTGGCCGGGCGGCGGCGCCGGCGTCTTCTTCCGCCTGCCCCGGAGCCAGCTGAAGGCCCGTCGGAGGCCGGAGGCCGAGCCGCTCTTGGGCTTCTTCTTCTTGGCGGGCGAGGCGGGGGGCGAGGCGTCGGCGCGGGCCCCCTTCCCCCGGCGGCGCCCCCCCGCGGGACCCCCTCGCGCGCCCCCGACGCCGCCGCAGGTGCGCTCCTGCCGGCCATCGCCCCGGAGGGGGACCGAAGCGGGCGGCGGCGGAGGAGGAGGAGGAGACGCCCCCCGCCCCCCGCCCCCCGACGCCGCCCCTGGAGGCTCAGCGCCCGGGGGGAGCCTCCGCCGTCGCCGGGCTGCCCATGGAAAGGCTCCGCTCCGCTCCGCCGCGCCCGCCCGGCCGGGGGAGGCTTTGGTGGGCGGCCGGGTCCCGACGGGAGCCCCCTCCGGCGGCGAAGCAGTTGTGGGGGGCGCGCCCGGGGGGAAGGAGCGAGAAGAGAGGCGGCGGCGGCGGCGGCGGCGGCTCCTTTCCTTCCTCTCCTCCTCTTCCTCCTCCTCCTCCTCCTCCCGGCTCCGACGAGCAAAGCGCGGAGCAGAACGCCGCCGCCGCCGCCGCCGCCGGGGAAAGTTTCCTGGCCGGCGGGGAGGCTGGGCGCGCGGGCGGGCGCGCGGGCGGGGCCTCCTCCTCCTCCTCCTTCCCGGCGCGCCTCCGGGGCGGGGAGACCGAGGAGGAGCTGCAGCTGCCCGGCCGCCGCCGCCGCCGCCGCCCCCGCCGCCCGCGCCCTCCGCGCCTCCCGAGACCCCGGCCGGCCAGGAGGAGGAGGCGGCGGTGGGGAGGGCTGGCGGCCCCCGGGCGCGGAAGGTAAGGAGGGCGGAGGACGGGGGAGGAAGCGCCCACCGGGAGGGGGAGGCGGGCGGGGGAGGGGGCGGCCCTCGGGGGAGGGGGCCCCTCTGTCGGGGCAAGGGGCTTCCGGGCCTCCCTCGCGCCCCGACCCGGCTTTCTTTCCTTTCCTCCCGCGCCGGCTTTCAGCGTTGCAAGGAAGAGGGCCGCCGAGCATACGCAGAGCGTCGGGGCCGGCTTCGGAGCCCGCGCCTGGCCTCCTGTTTAAAACCGCCGCCGAGGTCCAGGCTGTCCGACCGGACCCCCTCGGCCCGGACCTCGAGATCCAGGGACAGCCGGTGGGGGTCGGAGGCAGGGCCTTCTCCGGGGCTGCCCCCCGGCCCTGGAAGGCCCCCTCCCAGCAGGCCCCCCGCCTTCCCTCTGGCTCGCCTTCCCCCGCAGGCAAAGACTTTTTTTATTGTTCCAACAGGACGCTTTTAAGAAAGGAACTTTTCAAAGGGCACTGAATTGTTGCAAATTGTACTCTTGACACCTTGTATGTTTTTAACTATCGTGTAATGACTTTAATTTGCCAGCTACTTTCTGCCCCGTGGTGAAGAAAAGGTGGGGCATCCATCAAGTTAACAAGGGTTGTTGTTGTTCCTAGAAAACACACACATACACAAAGTTCTTTGGGAGGAGGCTCCAACTGTTAACCCACTTTCAGAATTTGGATCATCTGAGTGGCCTCCCTCCCCTCTCCATGGCTAAGCAGCGGCAAAAGCCTCCAAGGCTGGACAGCTGCTGGGGAGAACTTTTGGGCAGGGCGCAGAAAGGCGAGAGAATCGCTCCCGGTGCACCATCCAAAACGAGACACATGTGCATCAGCCAGACTTATGGCTGTGTGTCGTTTCAGTCTCATTTTTTCCAATTGCACACTAAAAAAAACCCTTGGTCTCAGGCAGGGGGCTTAGCTGCCAGCGCTCCCGGGAGATGCCAGGGACTGAATTTGGGGGGCTCCTAAATGCAAACGCATGTGCTATGGGGCTGATTTATGGCCCTTTCCCAAAAGAGTAACAGCTCAGTAATGGGGAGCTAATTCCCTGGGGCTGTAGTCACAGCCAGAATGCAGTGGTGTCCTAAAGAGCATCCTTTTGCAGTGCAAGGAAAGTTTGCCCCATATATTTGGCACCTTAAGAGACCCTGCAGACAGCAAAGCCAAGTACGGTACTTTTCTTGGGAACACTTGGCTTTCACCGGGTGTAACTGACGCTAAAGGTATACAGCACACACTGAAATGCATTGTGGTTTATTCATATTCAGACATTAATAACTGCTCGCATTGTTACCAACATCTTGGCTAATAATCAGGCAGATTGCACGCAGGCCAAGCGATGAAATGGAAGAGATTTGCCAAGAGCGGCTGGGAAGAGGAGCTTGTGTACGTGACTCAGCTTCTCTCGGCGTGCTGTTTGCCTCCGAAAGATGCTTCTGTGCATCCTGTCGCCGCCGTTACACAGCAGATTTTTGACATGATCTGTTTCCATGGCTGGCGGTGCAGCTGGGACCAGCAGTGCTTATTGCTGCCTCTGGGCAGCACCCTGCAAAAAGTCAGAAAACCATCAGGCATGCGCATGGATGGCTGCTGCATACCCCCATGTTCCTTTCTGTCATTCTCTTATGCATGATAGAACCTAACAACACTTTGCCATGGGTCTCCAGAGAGCTAGCATGGTCTAATAGTTCCTGTGTTGGACTGGAAATCTGGGAGGAGAGGGTTCAGATCCATGCTCAGCCATGGAACCCCGCCGGGTGACCTTGGGCAAATCACACTCTCTCAGCCTCAGAGGGCGGCAATGGCAATCCCCCTCTGAAGAAATCTTGCCCAGAAAACCCTATTGAGAGGGGCACCATAAGTTGGAAACAGCTTGAATCTGTTATCCCTCAGCATGGCTTGGATTTTTTAAATTATGTTTTAATGTTTATTAGTGTTAGTACAAACTGATTCACAACTACAAAAGAAAGAAGGGGAACAAACTATACATAAACAATATACATGTATAACTATAAACTAAAACTAAAACATGATAACAAAACCTGTTACTAAAAGAACAAAACCTGTTACTAAAAGACTAATCTGTTACACTAAAGACTTCCTCACTACATTCACTTACTAAAATACAAAAGAGCTCTGGTTTTCTTTACATTTTCTTCATTCAATAGATGTCCCTCTTTCTCCCATGACTGGTATTCAAGACAGAACAGCAAAAGAGCCTAGTGTGATTTGGCAGGAAGCTTCCATGGACTGCAGCACACATCATCCAGTGCAGATGGAAATTGTGCAGCTTGTGTGGGGAGGGGTGTCCCATGCAGCTCCTGGGGACCCCCTCCTGATCCCCACTAACACACCTTCAAAATTACCAAATCAATTTTTTAAAAAATAAACTGGAAAAGTATACAGGGGTGCTATTTAGCCCTGTGAATGGGAAGCACACTGATGCCTGCAGAAAATTGCTCCAAAATTTCATCCAGAAGTCACCTCCGATGACCAAAACATCACTCCCATTCCAGGAAGATGTCCCTCTGGCCATCAGAGCATGCCTGCCTGGATTGACATGGACAACCAAGAGAGAAACAATATCTTGGTGGCACCCTTCGAGCATAAAGTTCTGCAAAATGAGGATATGTAGTGAGGCATTCTTGGTGGCTTCTCTCTGGCCTTGGAAACTGTGTTTTTTCCTCCACCATAACCCTAAATGATCTTAAGCCAGAGTGGCCTGTTGTGTAACCATGCATCTGGGGATGAGTCAGGTGAAACTGTTTTACAGCTGGTTCTTTTTAAGTGTGTCTAGATTAGATATTCTTGAATGTTCTTCTTCTAGGAAGAGGTCAGGCTAGAACTGAGAATTAGATTCCAGTTGACCTGCCCTGGGCGTGTGTGGTTGTCTGGACCTGTCTTCCTGCACCCTTGATTTGCTTCTTGAGTGCCCAGCCACAGGGGCAAGGCATACCCCTGGAAGCCCACCCATGTCCTGCCCCAAACAAGCACCCGTGCATCCTATATACGATGCACCCTATCAGATCCACTTTAAAGCAAAAATCCCTTGGAAATATACAGTTCCATGTGCTTGCGTGCACGTCCATCACTAAGGCCCTTTTGTCCATTTCTGCCCTGAACAGGATGTTTGGGGCTCGGTCTAAAACAAAGCCACTTTTGGTTCTGGCAGAGCGGCCTCATCTACAATACTGCTGTGACCTTTTGGCAAGTTCAAGAAATTATCGGAAAGTCTTTTTGCAATAAAAGAAGGCGTTGGGGGAGAGATTGGCCTGTACCCGTCCAGGGCAGCTCCAGCAAGGCAGCCCCTGTTCTTCTGGGGAGAGAAAAGAGAGAGACCTTCTTTACTCCTTGAAACAGCCTCTCCCACCCCCTCCAGCCCCACTTATAAGAAGCTTTGCAACAAGCAGGCCTTCAAACAGGCAGCAGAGCAACAAAGCAGCGAGGAAATGGCCCTGTGCCAGCCTCTCACTCCTGCACCTGAGCAAAGAATGTCCTGGCTACACTCAAAAGCAGAAGGCTGACGCCAAGCAAATCTTCCTGGTTTTAAGCCCGACAAATTTGTTATATTTTGAGGGATGGGGCATCTTCTCCACCCCTTCCTATCTTGCCACCGGTGATCAGGTTGTGGTAGTAGGCCTGGAAACCATGAAGACCTATGAGGAGCAGCTACAAAAAATGAGTTGTAGCTCATTGGGAACAGGTCTGCGTTCAGCTCTGGATTTTTCCAGAGAGGGGGTTTCTCCTGCCCACGGCGAAAAGCCACTCCTGCCCGCCACCATAATCTTCATTACTCATTAACATCCCTGTTGTGCCTTAGCTCCAAGTTTGTTCTGGCCTCCACAGTCCCACCTGCACCTGCTCTCCATCTCTCCAGTCACAGCAGACAGACCTTTCAGCTGTAATTTATAGAAGCCTGTTGGAGAGAGCCTTAAGGAATTACGGGTGGGGGAGAAGAATCAGCCCCAAAGTTTCTGTTAATTTTTTACCCCAGCAATGGGTCAAAGGCGCTGTTCAATTTGCCTCTTGCCTGGACATGTCGAGGCTCCTCCCAGCCAGGACAGCAGCCTGCAGCGGGGGGCAGAATTGCTGGTGCCCTCCTGTCTTTGTGAGCCGAGCCGTGCCTTACTGGACACTCCGAAATGAGAACTGGGAGCCACTCAGGCCATTTCCCCACTACACAGTTATAGTGCTATTATTCCACTTTCGACCTCCTATGGAATCCTGGG